>JASDQU010245419.1:0-16713 GCA_032191745.1 Picea mariana | reverse complement strand
GGTGTATTGCGTTGTGGTTGACAGGTTGCGTGGAGCTGCAATCGACACCTTGAAAATGGTTACAAACACCTGGCAGAGGGTTTTAATCTGCGTATTATATATTTCTTTTTTAACTTTCAGTGGGCAATATCCCACATCTGCGTGGTGAAAGGATTTTAAAACCTTTATGTATTGGTATGTTTGCAATATGCATTCGATGTAGTGAGCCTGAGCCCGTGCCCGAGGCTTGGGCATTGGGGTTTGGTGTTGACTTTGTGTTTGCTATGTTGAACGGTGCTTATCCCTTGGTTTCGAGCATAGGAGGTTGGCCCGAGGCCAATTTATATTTTACTAAACATTATGTTAATTTTTCAATAAACTCTGCATAAATGCCAAGGCCGAGGGGCCATTTTGAATTTTTGCCACATTCACCAGTTTTTTGCGAATAAAACAATTTTGTCTTTGCCCACCAGAACAAGACTTTTACCTTTTCAAACCAATCCACCATTCTTTTTGCAAGGMAATACACCAAAACTCACTTTTAAAGCTTGCGTGCAGATATTCGTTTTAGGCTTGGCGAATGTCGAGCGTTTTTCGCTGCCTTCGCCTAGCGACGTGAGCGAAAACATATGCCGGAAAAGATAAATATCAGTCATAAGATGATTCCCTATTTTATAGGGTGATAACAGACCCTACCCAAACCCTTGTTCACTATGTGTTCTCTCCTGGCTCCTAAAGGGCGAATTGAACCCCCATGGTGTTCAGAGTCAGTTTTGGTTTCATTTCGCCAGAGAAGACTGCTTAAGACTGCCCCCGTAATTGCCCCCAGAGTCACAATTTTGCGTGAGCAATTCTGGGCAAACGGTTTTGAATTAGATCAAACCGTTGAAAACCCAGAACTGAATTTAGCCCCTTTACCTTCATCGCAGGCGGTTTCCTCAGAAATTGAGTTTTTACAGAGATCTAGCTCGTGTTTTTCAGGTCAGTTTTCAGATCCTCTCAATGGCTGAAGGGAACGTATTGGGTCTGTGTGCATTTGCTCAAACGTCTATGAATTCTCCAGGCCTGTGCCTCATAACCCCTCTCACCCATCTAGTCTCTCACACTCTTGATCCCTTGATCAATCATCCAGGTATGAATTTCGATATCAGTTTCATTTTGTGAATTGCTAGGATTAATATAATGATTTGAGTTTGGTTTTCAAATATCTCTGTCCATCATTCGAAATGACTCTATCATAGTTTTGTGGATCTTGTACATTGTTTTCATTTTGCTAAAAATAAATGAAGTGATGATTTTGGTAAATGATTTGGTCGTGCCCAGTTTAGCAATTGATTGGTTTTCATTGGGTTTGATTCATTTGTCTGTTGGCCTGAGTTAATGAAATCAGTAGTGTTTGGTTTTGATTGGATTGTTGCATATCTCGAGTTAGCATGATTTTTTTTATGAGTTGGATCCGTATCAAAAATAGACTGGATACTACTCTGTTGATTTTTAATTTTCAAAGCGAGTTTGTTAACTCGAATCGACTTATGTTATCTCTGTTGAATTCATATGAGAAGATTCGGTTAATTTTTTATTTTGAAATGAATTCAAGTAATGATTTTGTTGACTGTCAATCGATTTTGTTTTCCCGAATTGGCCATAACAAATGATTAAACGGATCCCATAGATCCTATTATCAACCGATTAATTTTATTATGATTTCGTTTGTCATAATTTATATACCAGTTTTGATTGCATGAATCATTTGTTATGTTTAATATAGTGCGATCAATTTGAGAAAACGATTCTGATTGATTTCTTTTGGATTCGAATTGATTTTGTGGATAGCTGAAGCAACTATTTGTGATTTCAATTGGTTATGAATCGATTTCATTACTGTCAGTTATCCAATATGATTCCATTTACCCGATTTTGTGACAACAAATGAAACAGAGTACATGCATCTCTGTAGTCGTTTGATTGATCTTAGTCTTGTTTTGATCTCAAATTAGTATGACAATCTCAATTTGAATGATTCATTTGTCTTTCAAATAGCTATTATATGCTTATTAATATTTTGAATTTAATTCTTCAAAGATTTGAATTGATTTTAATGTTGATTCTGTGTCTGATTTAGACCAGCTACAGAATCGCAAGATTCTGTAGCTAGTCTTTAGAATTAGATTTTTATCATTTTTATCAACAAAATATCTTCTTAACTTGTCTTTTTTTGACCCCTTTCAGGTACATCCGAATTTCATTGGGCATGCTGGACAGTCTAGGAGATATTTGTGTGATATAGTTATTATTTTAGGTTGTTAGTTTAGTCAAACTTGGGATATTTTCCCATATTTATTTAAACAGTTTTGATAACTTCCACAGGGATGTTTTACCCTGTGGAAGGTATTTAAACACTTATTATTTTTGTAATAAGGATCATCCTCACTTGTGGGAGAACCAGGCTATGGATTTCTAATACAAACTGAGACAAGAGTTGATGTCTTGCTACAGCTTTCACTTTCAATATATCAATCTTTTGTTTCAAGTTTTATGATATCAGTTTGCAGTTGATTATAGACTACTTTAGCTATCATAATCTATTGTAGGATGATATGATTTGATTTAAATATTATCCATATCTGATCTCTTTCATTATTTTTAAAAAAGCACAGCAATTACTTGATTTCAATTAATGAATCACAGATTTCTCTTCTTCGTTAATAGAATCATTTCCTATAGACCTTTGCATACAGGTTTATCTAACTGTGAAGATTTATAAATCATAAGATTGTTGTAGTTTTTATGTCTTGTTTGTCCTGTAATCATATTTCAAGAGCACTGCAGCTTTCTGTTTACGAGAAGTTCATGGATAATTCGGTGTGGGTTTCCTCCCTCTGATCAGCTAAGACAATCATCATACACAGGACAAATCTGGAGCGTTTCTTCAGGTTAGTTTGTTATTTATTTGATAGTTAATTTGTTAGTATAATTTAAGTAGTTTAGTTAGATATATGTAGTTTAGATTTGTAGTTACAGTTAGTATTTTTAGTTTCTTAGTTTAGTTAGTTTTCAGTTTATTTCTTTTTTCATAAAATTATTATAAAAATAAAAAACAATAGCTTTCTCTGTCTTAGGACAGAAAATTAATGAGTTTTTCAGGTTTCCATACAAATCTGTGAATTGTAAATATTGTACATTTTGTGAATAAGATTTATTTCTGTTATTAGTTAGATATTTAATTTCTTAGAGTTAGCATAGTATTAGATAGTAGATTAGAATAGTTAGATTTTATTAGTTTGTTTAAATAGTTGATTTTAGTTAGATTAGTTTATTAGTTTGTTTTAATTGTTAGTTTTAGTTAGATTAGTTAGTTTAGAGTAGTTTTTATTTTTTCTTCTTAGGACTTAGATCGGCTAACGGAGCCGCTAAACCCGTCAGGGTGGTTCATCCCAAACGGCTTGGGTTATTAGACAACCCCGGACCGGTTCCATTCTTCCAGTTGATGGACGGTCAATTTCGCCCATCAACAGATCTTCAGCTAAGTGAAAATATCAATCCCGTAGTTGGGTGCACAGGGAGGGGAGAGAAAGGAAGAGAGAGAGATCTGCAAGCTAAGAGAATAGATAAGAACTGTATGCTTCCATCTTAATATATTATAAAGCACAGTTCTATGGACATAGCCCTAGAGAGAGGGTGAACCATGTATATCTTGTCTTATGTGTGATTGATGTTGGGTTCTTTGTCATTTGATATGCTTCTATTGTGATATTGTGTTAGATCTAAGTTATAACTTTCACATTAGGCCTAATGAAGATAAAGAATACTAGGTTACTATGGGTAGTTTCTTTGAATCAATTTTGCATTTCCTCTGGTTGTACACACCTGTTTCCTGCAACCCCCTATAGCTACTTTGGGTGAGACTGCATATTCCTTGTAGGTGTTGCTGAAAGGGCCAATAGTTAGGGATTTTTGGTGCGTTGTTAGAGTTGAACCCTAGGTCTTCTCCTATGCCAAAAATAGCCTCAATTATTTTCTGGAACAAAGAATTCCATTCCCAGAGCAATAAAAATGGATGACCAAGCTGTTTGAATTTGATTATGAGATCATCTACAAGAAGGGAAAATAAATCATGGTTGTTGATTCTCTTCTAAGGAAATATGAATAATATGAGTCCCTCTTTTCCCTCTCATTCATTGTAGTAGAATAGATTCGGGTCATTATTCAGGAATGGTTGCAAGACCCCAAAATTTCTAACCCGATCAAAAAATTGCAACAAAATCCTCAAGATTCTCTAGGTTACTCTTGGCATAATAAAGAGTTTCACTATAAAAGTCTCATGTATTTAATAAAATAGTCGAACCTTAAATCCATAGTGCTCTTTTCATTTCATGTTTCACCCATAGTTGGGAATTCATGGTTTACCAAAACTTATGAATGAGTCAAACACTATTGTTTTTGGGACGGCATGAAAGAAGACATATGTTGATACTGAGAAGGGGGTGAATCAATATCAAGTACAATTTAAAACCTTTTTCAACTTATACTTAAACCATTCGACTATATCCAATGAACAATGAACAATAGTATAAGAGTTACACCAATACACCAAGTAAAATATATGAGAAATAATCAATAGTTATTGTTCAAGGGAAGTAATGACTTCCAAAGGTAGCTACAACTTTCAAATGTAAAGGGAGGGATAAAAATCCAAGAGGAAGATACAATCCTCCAATATCAAGAGATATTTGAACTCTCCATCCTTTCCCCTTCCTTCCACCCAAGAATATATGAGATATAATAAAACTTTACATTAAATCATTACCATCAACCAATCATCACATAGAACCTGATAATGCTTCTTGATACTTCTTCAATTTCTGCAATTCTTCAATTCTTGGAGTACTCTGATCCTATAGATAATATTACTCAATGTATTCTTTGAAACTCCTCCAATTTTCACTCCTTGAATCCTTCCCAAAAAGAGGTTATAGAAAGAATGGTAGACTTTATTCAATTCTGGTCTATTCAGAATACCCAACTTGTATAGCATGCCCCACGCTCAATATTTAACATCCGATTCTAAAAATCACACACAAGAAACTACCATCAATAATCTTTCCAATGGAGGTGGTCGGACTTCATTTGGATTATGTATGAAGAAGTTATAACTATTTTACCCAAAACACCTGTTTATTGACTAGCTTCAGGACTTGTCACAAACCCTATCTTCCACAGAGTGTATCTCCATAATTATAGCGAATCAAGATCTGAAATTTTTACCAGAGGTACCTTGATATTTCTTCTCATTACCATATCTATTTCACCATTTGAATTGTTTTGGAAAATTTTTTATAGAAAAAATGGTAAGATGACCTGAAAAATAACATACCTTAGAACACATCACCAAAAGACTTCATCCTCCCTTGAAATACGGCCTTCTTTTACTTCTTATTCCCTATGAAATTCGACTTGTATCAAATGAATGTATAATGATGTTTATTTATACCATTTATGTCACTTCCTTTTAACATTAGGGATGACCTGACACTTTCTTATTTTGTAATTCTTTTCGTTAATTAAATTCAAGGCCTACATGTACAATTCACTTTGTCATCTTCAAAAATTCATTTCTCCTCAACCATGAGAATCCACGTGACGTGCCACATACCACCAGAAACAACATGATGTATACTATCCATCCATGGGTGTTTTATCTACATGTCCATTTTCCTTCATGTCCAAATACCTTCATCAATCTTGCAGTCCAAAACCCATGACTAGGGTTGACATCAATGACAACAACCAATCTTCCAACAATCTCCTCCTTTGTCATTGATGGAAACACTCATGCTCCCCCTATCATCATGATCCTAATTTCTCTCCCCCTTTGACATCAATGGAAAAGGTTAGGGCTTCTCCCCCTGAGTTTAATGGAAAAAGGTAACCTTCTTCTTTGGGGCTTCTCCCCTTGAACATGTGGCACTCAGTAATACTTCATCCTTATTTTTGTTCTTTGGGACTTTTTCTTCCTTGGAATAATTTTGTGTGGATTTTGTCTTCTCTCTCTTCTTCATGTCTAGGATGTATATGTTGTTCGGTCTTCTTGTTGCAGTTGCAACCAATCTTCCCGAGTTATTTTCTCTGATTTTACATTTTCGGAAGTCAAATGTAAGAGTGTATCCTTGATCCCATATTTCACTGACACTGAGCAGATTATGCTTAAGATCTTCAACCAATAGGACTTTTCCTGCTTTTACATTTTCACTTCCAAGCTTTACAGTTCCTTTTCCAAGTATTTTGGTAGATGAGTCATCTCCAAATGCAACATTTCCACCTCTTTTCTTCAAGCTGACAAACGTTTTTTGATCTCCGGTCATATGAGATGAGCACCCACCGTCTATGAACCATTCATCTTCTTCTTTGCATTCTTTAGCGACCAATGCTATTCGAAAATTTTCATTTTGTGGAATTTCTTTCCTTTTCCATGTTGTAGTTGGTATGCAGACATTTGACATACGATTATCTTCCTTCATCTCTCTGCAATATTGTACTTTGTGACCAAGATTATTGCACTTGTAACATACAATATTTTCATCCATTAATGGGTCAAATGGATTATAACTTCTATTGACAGGTCTATGAACATTTCCATATCTACTATTTTCACCATTCATGTAGCTTGCATAGTTATTCATTTCATTGATTCTACAATTGATTTCCTTGTGTCCAAAATTTCCACAAGTATAACAATGTCCAAGAAAGAAATTTTGATACCTGGGCGTAAGTGATCTTCTTTGTGGTGTGGTCCATCTGGGTTCACGATCTATTCTTCTGTAGTTTCCTTCATAATGATTTCTTTCATACCTGATGGGAGAGGATCTTCTTGATGTCCCATTCCTTCTGAATTCTAGTTTTCTATCTTGTTGTTCAACTTGTTCTCGAGTGTTGGTTTCATCATTTTCAACTTCCTTCTCTTGTTTTGTTGTCTTCAAACTGTCATTGTATCCTAGTCCTATCTTTTCATTTGGAGATTTTTGACTACTAAGGATCTCATCTAATTTTTCAGTGCTTTTTTTGAACTTCTTCAACCTTTTTGTTGTCAATACTAGCTCCCCTTTTGTGTGATCCAATTCTTCCTTAAATTTCTCATAATCTTCTAATTGTTCCTTCAAGCTATTAATAGTCTTTTCAAGCTTGTAATTCTCTTCTTCACAACTACTCAATTCACCTTTTAGTATTATGTTTGTGTTTCGAAGCTTGCTATTTTCAGTTTCAACATGCTTCAACTTTTCAAGATTCTCATCTTCTTGTTCACTCTCTGCATTGTCTTTGTATCCCCAAAAGGAATCAAGGTTGGTTTCTTCATCTAAATCTTCTTCACAAATGATTTCTTCTTCTTTAGAATTATTATGATCATCATCCTGGGTTTCTTGGGTTATGAAGAGGACTTCTCCTCCATCATTATCTTCTTCATCACTCTCATCTGAGGAGATGTCATCATCCTTGGAGTAGAAGCTCTTTTTATTTTTGAGACTTCTCTTTTTATAGTAACAGTTTTCAAAAATACGTCCTATTCTACCACAATTAAAGCATTTGAGAGGAGACTTACCTTTGTATCTTCCACTTCCTTTCTGGAACCTTCTTACGAAATTTTCTATTTCTTCATCAAGGTCGTTATCCTTGTATTCTATCTTCTTTATGGCTTTAAAGGCTGCTTCATTTTTTGTCTGGTCACTTTCTATACCTGTTCTCATTTCATATGCTATAAGGGTCCCATGTAATTCATCCATTGTCATTTTGGTCCAGTCCCTAGTTTCTTCAATGGCGGAGACCTTAGCATCATACTTCAAGAGAAGTGATCTCAACACTTTTTGTACAACCAATGGTTCATCAAGATCTTCACCTAATCCTCTGATAGCATTAACAACTTCATCAACTCTAAAAAGATAGGTTGCAATATCTTCCTTTTCATTCATCTTCAAATTTTCAAATTCTGCTCTATGTTGTTGAAGCTTGACCTGCTTAACTTTTGGATCACCTTCGTAGATATTCTTGAGTTTGTCCCATACCTCTTTAGCAGTGCTACATCCCATCACTTTGCTAGCAATGGTTGGTGCCAATGCTTCTAGAATAACATGTCTGGCTTTTGAATTACAACTCATAAGCTTCTTCTCATTTGGATCGGTTGGAGCATTATTTGGGATTACATAGCCATTTACAACTGAGTACCAAATGTCTACTCCCAAAGCCGCTAGGTAAGTTTTCACTCTATCACTCCAGTATGCATAATTTCTTCCATAAAATTTTTGTATCCCATTTGAAATGTGCTAATGGTCATCCATCTTTTCTCGGGATTTTCCTTCTAGTGGTTAAACTATTCTGAAGGCAACCTGCTCTGATACCAATTATTGATACTGAGAGGGGGGTGAATCAGTATCAAGTACAATTTAAAACCTTTTTCAACTTATACTTAAACCATTCAACTATATCCAATGAAAAATGAACAATAGTATAAGAGTTACACCAATACACCACAATACACCATGCACAATATATGAGAAATAATCAATAGTTATTGTTCAAGGGAAGTAATGACTTCCAAAGGTAGTTACAACTTACAAATGTAAAGGGAGGGATAAACCTCCAAGAGGAAGATACAATCCTCCAATATCAAGAGATATTTTAACTCTCCATCCTTGCCCCTTCCTTCCACCCAAGAATATATGAGATATAATAAAACTTTACATTAAATCATCACCATCAACCAATCATCACATAGAACCTGATAATGCTTCTTGAGACTTCTTCAATTTCTACAATTCTTCAATTCTTGGAGTACTCTGATCCTATAGATAATATTACTGAATGTATTCTTTGAAACTCCTCCAATTTTCACTCCTTGAATCCTTCCCAAAAAGAGGTTATAGACAGAATGGTAGACTTTATTCAATTTTGGTCTATTCAGAAGACCCAACTTGTACAGCATGCCCCACGCTTAATATTTAACATCCGATTCTAAAACTCACACACAAGAAACTAAATTCCATACTATTTTCAATGGAAGTGGTCCCACTTCATTTGGATTCTGTATGAAGCAGTTATGATTGTTTTACCCGGAACACCTATTTATTGACTAGCTTCAGGACTGGTTACAAACCCTATCTTCCACAGAGTGTATCTCCATAATTATAGTGAATCAAGAGCTGAAATTTTTACCATAGGTACCTTGATATGTATTCTCAATACCATAGCGATGTCACCATCTGAATCATTCTAGAAAACAAGTTATAGCAAAAATGGTAAGATGACCTGAAAAATAACATACCTTAGAACACATCACCAAAAGACTTCATCCTCCCTTGAAATCCGGCCTTCTTTTACTTCTTATTCCCCTCTAAAATTCAACTTGTATCAAATGAATGTATAATTATGTTTATTCATACCATTTATGTCACTTCCTTTTAACATTAGGGCCGACCTGACACTTTCTTATTTTGTAATTCTTTTCTTTAATTATCTTCAAGGCCTACATGTACAATTCACTTTGTCATCTTCAAAAAATCATTTCTCCTCAACCATGAGGATCCACGTGACGTTCCACATAACACCGGAAACAACATAATGTATACTATCCATCCATGGGTGTTTTATATGCATGTGCATTTTCCTTCATGTCCAAATACCTTCATCAATCTTGTGGTCGAAAACCCATGACTAGGGTTGACATCAATGACAACAACCAATCTTCCAACAACATCCACACCTTTGTGGATGAATGAGATACATGTCAAAACAATAAGGGAGAAACATTGAAAGATCCAAACACACTCCAACTACTCATGATTTCAACTGTTGTTTGGAGGGATAATTCTATGGATTTCATTTTTGGATTACCGAAATAAGGAAATAAGTTATTCATCATGGTGGTAGTATATAATCTTTCCAAATGTGCTCATTTATGTTCTCTTCAACACCCATTCACCACATTCAGAGTGACTCAATTTTTATGGATAATGTATTTAACTTCATGACATGCCTCATTCTATTGTCTCTGACTATGATCCAAATTTCACTAGCAGTTTTTGGAAAGGATTGTTTAGGCTCCAGAGAACCCAACTGCATCTCAGCACTGCCTATCATACCTAGACTTATGGAAAAACTGAATTTGTCTACAAGTGTTTGGAAACATATTTGCGTTTTTTTTCATCTGATAGACAAAATCAATGGGCTTAGTGGTTACCCATAGCTTAATGGTGGTAAAAAACATCTTACCATAATTCCATTCGTGTGATTCCCTTTGAAGCAGTCTACAGACAAAATCCAATGTCATTTCTCTCATACATACTATGTGTCTCCAACTTTCAAGAGGTAGACAACAATATTATAGTCCGATCAGTCATTCTTCGTACCCTCAAAGAAAATATGGTCCTGGCTCATAATCACATGAATAAAAAAGAAGACCAGGGTCATTCTGAATGTCATTCACTTCAGGGGACTAGGTGTTTCTTCAACTGCAATATTATAAGAAGAATCCACTCAAATATAAAGACTGTAAAAGTGTGCCCCAAAATTTTATGGTCTTGATACAATTCTCAAGTGAGTGGTGTTTGTGGCCTACTAGTTAGCTCTTCCTAGTCACTCTAAGCTCCATCTTGTTTTTCATGTCTCATGCTTAAACAAAGTGATTGTAACTAAGTTCCTAACTCAAACTAGTCTCCCTAAGTTGGATGAAGAAGGTTCCATTTGGTTGTAGCCACAAGTAGTCTTGGACTAGCATGAGCATCATATTTGTCAGTACACCATCAATGAAGTGTTTGTTCAGTGGAAAGAGACACCTCCAAAAGATGCCACATGGGATTCAACTACCATTCTGAAAAAATTTCCTCATATCAAGCCTTGAGGAAAAGGTTGTTTTTCAAGTGGGAGGGCATGTTAGGGACCTAACCCCTCATGTAGGTAGAATAATATATTTTCCATGTAATAAAGGACAACATTAGCTAATAAGGCATATTTAATAATGCAAACAAGTCTAATGTAAGGATACTTAATAGAATCTTCTTCTTCTAGAAATATCTTCCTCTAGAATGTCCTTTAGAAGATATAATTAGTATAAATAGGAGTAGAAGGCATGAGAAAGTCTTGTCTTGAAAATTATTTTAATAGATCTCTACTCTACTATAGGTTGCCCCCCAGAAGAGGCAACTGAACTTGGATTTCTATCAATAAAGATATCATTATTGGTGTTGTTATTCTTTATATTTTGTTCTTTCACTCGAATTTGTTGAAGCATTTTTGTTTCTTCTTATTATAATACATCTAGTACCTTACATATTTTGAGTTGGGTTTGTTTCTCTCATGCACAACAAGTGCATGCACTTTGGATCTCTTGATTTTTCCAATCTTGATGAGATTTTCTTGCTCATGACTGAGGGACTCAATGAATACATCAAATGTGGGAATTGACCAAGTTGCACCTGATACAATCCTTATTGTATGAAATGTGGAGAAAAATATGACATATTCGAGACCAATTTTGATACAATAACAAGAATCAATTATTTTTCTTGCGTTGATTTATTGATCGACCTACATCATTTTAGTTGGAGTGACTATATGAAATTCATGAAGAAGTCCTAGATATTATAAAAACTACTTGTATCTAATGATTTTAACTCAATATTGATAAAGTGGTCATGCATCACATCATGTTTTCTGAAGATACCTTCCAGAGTAGTCCAAACCTCATTTGGAGTAGTGGAAGATTCAACATGAAACAATAATTTGGGAGAGATGGACATGAAAATGGGACCAAAGGCCTTATCCACGTGGTTCAAGTATTTGTATTTTTCAATTCAGATGTACGTTCAATTTTCTATTTCAATGGTTATTCTATATAAGTGTCTTCCTCTGAGAAGAAGAAGGATCTTGAACTTCCAATCAAAGTAATTGTATGGTGTAATAATTTTGATTGTGGAAATTACATTATTTCTGATTGCTTCAATATTTTGTACCTGGAAATGATTGTTTATGTTCCTTCTTCATATAACATATGGGATTTGATACCATGTGAAATTGGGTTGAAACATGCACAAAGAATCTAGCCAACAACAATGAACACAGAACTTGCAAAGTTGAGAGAAGAAGAGAGGAATTGGATAGAAAGAATAAATAATTGTATACCAAATGAAAGAATGGAAAAATACACATGATATAGTCTACATGGATAAAATAATGAGACATAGTAATGATATCTAGAGATATGTGGACACACACTGATAGAAATAAAAGTCAATGGTCACCTAGTCCTACTTAACCGACCATGCAATCATTAGTTAACTAGTATAGACAAGTGGAGTGAAGAGAATATCATGCATACACATGTGGTGCACCCTCCATGCCTCATGCATGTCAAGTGTGTCATCTTGGTGATGAATCCAAGGAGATTTTTCCCTCTTGGTGATAATCCCAAGGTGAGTGCACCCTCCTAGTGACGATCCCAAGGTGAGCATGCAACACTTGGTGATAATACTAGGTTTCCATCCAAGACTTTACTCCATTTGTATAACTAATGTAAAACTGAGTAATGACTGAAGAGGATGTGGTGCCCTCATCTATGGGAGAATATTTGTGTGTAAGGGAGAATGTATTAGACTAGGGGTGCCCTCGACATAGACTAATAAACTTATGAAAAAATAAATACTAGGTGGGTGTGTAATATCTCTAATATTTATTTCACGCTATATATAGTACATGGGAATTATTTAATAGTCATGGTATCAATACATATCAACCTATATATCTAATTAAGGGGCTTACGAAAGGACCCCAAAAAGAGTATATATGGTAGATATACCAACAATAAAGATACCATAGTTGACACAAGCACAAACCAAAATTTCTCCACAAAAGAGCATCACAAGTAGACCATGGAGACATCACCTATTTTCAAGTCACCTCAAGGATTCACAACACCCTTACATAGTTCATTAGTCAACCTTTTCACTTTGTTGTTCAACCACTATAACATCCATCACTACAATCCAATAATTTTCAATGCTCGTCTTGTTGGTATTTATACAAAGTGGCGGGTGCACACTTAAGAACAATTACATCAGTAAGAACTTACAATATAGAACAACAAGTTAGATTCCCTAAACACCAGTATATATACACTATTCTAGCTAGTTCTTGCTAGTATCTAGGCCGTGGGATGAATTTATGATCTATAAACTAGGATTTTTTCAATCTCTACAGTCCACAAATGTGATATCTACATTTGTAATACCACCCAAATAATGTTCTATAAGCAACTCTAGCACCAACCCCTGACATGTTGGTCCAGACATTGGAAAATTAACCAAAACTCCTTTATGAAACCTTAATTTGGCCACCAATATCCACATGCACAATTCCCCATGAAACAACAAAAATCACATATTTAATATGTAGAACATATATGTAGATACGAAAATATATCACAACCATGATCAACATATTCCTCCTCCCCACACACATGCCAACAATATGTGTTGTATCATTTTCATCACTTGAATGAGCAAAAGAGGAATACTTTCAAGTCCATTTGGGTCAACTGGACAAGACATAAGTTAGTGCAAGAGTTAGAAACATCAAGCACAAGAAATAAACAAACAACTAAGTTAATAACAACTAAAGAAACAAAACTGAAGTGCATAAGGAAATTGGAACCAAAATCAACCAAAAAATTGACCAATATTCATGCTACCAATGGATAGATTGTATTAGTGGGAAAAAACCAAAGAGAAAGGGAGACTTATGGGTCCCCTCTTCCTCCAAGGGAGGGATATTGAATCCCCTATGAAAGAGCTCTTCTTACAAATAGAAAACTAGAAAGGAAATGGTGAACAAATCCAAATCTCATTCACTCAAGAGGTGATGTGAATAGCCCAATGAAATGGTGCTTGTATGCTCCAATGAGGAAAGAGGTTCCTTGTAGGAGAATAGAGGAATAATAACAATACAAATATATTCTTGGAAATATAGTGCACCCCTGGCCTCTTTTTATAGAAAATCTTTGAGGCATTACCCAACCGGTCTTTAGTGTGAACAAGGGGCCCTTTAGGTCTTTGACCAACCCCCCACTCGGATTCAACTCAGATATAGGGGTCAAATCGACTTGGGAGATGAACCAAAAGTGGGTGGGAGGACGAACAGAATCATAAATGTGTCATTCTAAGGTGTCCATGAATTTTTGTGTTCACAGTCGCGCATCAGCCGCATGTGCACTTTTTCTGCATTTTTGAATGGCACATGCTTCCTTTATATTCTGAGTGCATCCTGATTTTATAACCAGTTGTATAGTTTGTGCCCTTTGGAAATGCATGTTTATTTTCCATGAATGAACTAATAGGTGTTTGGAGATGTTGGATTCTTGTAACCATTTGCAGACAAAATTTCATTGATAACAGATGCCCCCTGATGTGTGAGGTTAGGAGCACATGTGTAGACGAAATACATCAACGTTTCTTCTACTGAGAGTACCATTGTAAGAGAGAGTGTTTGAGAAGAATTGCAAGAGTGGCCCATTGGAGGGAGAGGGGAACCTATAAGACCCAAACCTTTCACTAGATCTGGAAAAATAAAATTGTGTACAAATGAGGTAGGCATGCCCCATGCTCATGTCATGTAACTCAAAATGTGTAAGATAATCACTGAAGTTGTATGTTGACATAGATAACCACAATGCCCTTCGGGGTTGTTTGATAATGGCAGAGGACAATAATGTTGGTGAACATACTATGAAAAGAGGTGATGACACTTGTAAGAAGTGTCGATGATTCGCGGGCATTGATAGCCCAATAAATTTCAGAGGTCTTCGGCAAAAAATAACTAAAATAGTCGCAAAGTACAACCCACCGTAACATTAGATAGTGTTGAAGTCAAATGTTATGGGGGTCAATGATAGCAGAGAGCAATGATATTTCTCCCTGTACCATCCGAGATGCCTCATTGTAAAGTTAATGAGAGTCAAGATATTGTCTCCCTTCTGGAAACTATGTTGATGTTGACAGAAAGGGAGATGCGACTCCAAGAAGCAAAGGGCTTCCCTAAATCCACGGGGTGAGATCAATAACTGATGAGGAACATGGATGAAGTTGAGATGCGGTGAGACTCAATACTGCCCTTGGTTGGATATATGTGTAAAGTATGAGTGGAAACAACCATAAAACTTGATCTAGCATCAGGGGGACTACTAGATGTGGGTTTAAGTTGTGCTAGAGGCGTGACAAAGTGGACAAACTCAGAGATCAGAGGTGTATGAACTGTGGGATACTTGGGGTTTATGGATGATGTCAACAAGAGTAAAATGTAACAGAATGGTCCAACCAAGGGTGACAGGGGTTGCATTTATGGGAAAGGAAGGTCGCTAAAGGCGACAACAAAAACTATGTAATGTTGGAAATAAAGGTTTTGTACAATTACCAAATGAATAAAGAATCAAGTAGGATAAATGTGCAGATACAGAAATGGGTGCCCAGTGCAAGGTGGCTTGGCCTGTGAGGGTGAAAGTTTGGGGGAAGAACTAGTAGAGGGTGAGGGCCCCATGGGTTGGTTTCTGTATGAGGGAAATGAATGGAGGGAAATTTGCAGATGGGCAAACTGATTGTGGATGAAATGGAATGTTAATGATACTGCGGGGGTGCAGTCAAAGTGAAAACATGATGAGATGTCTTGGGAGTCCATTAGGAAAGCTAGCATAATGAGGAGAAGAAATATGTGGTTGATTCTTGAACATTCGTGTGACTATTGGGACTCCCATCCCTAGGGAGTGAAAGCAAAATGAGTGTCAAAGTGCCAAAGGATGAATGGGAAAACTCATGTGGGGGAGAATGCTACCGGGTAGTAGTACTTGAAATGTAGTGGAGGTGATAGTACTGCAGAGCGATGTGTCAGGATCCTACAGGAAAATGTCGGAGGGTGTGACTGGGAGATTCAATTGATATTCAGAGGAATGATTACATGCCAGTGTTAATCATATACCTGAAAGGGCTTGTTAAGCCCTAATATTGGCTCATTACCCCTGTTGGTCCCCGGTTTTGACTATGTTCTATGCCCATACTACATACCATTGACCTCCAACTCTATGCCAGTACCACCCTTTTTGACCTCCTTTTCATATAATCAACACCCTTTTACCACTCAAAAGGGTCACCTAAGGTATCTTTGAAATTCAAGTTATTATTATGCATTTTTAATACTTTAATTTGATAAATGGACTAATATCACTTGGGTAGGTACCATTGTTGTTCTTGGCGCAGGGTTCCGGTACCAGATACCAACTCACACCGTAGCGGTACCAGTGGAGCAGTTCAAAACCGATACATCATGGCAAGCGTTATGGCTCGAAGGGGAAGATAGAAGAGCCACAGGCCAGCTGGAGCCGTTGCACAGAGCGCTCGAGAGTGTGATGATTACCTTGGATCGAGATGCTTCAAGTGTTCACACTTCGTGACACTACGTGTCACGAAGTTGTGAAACGAATTTCTTTCAGTTTCATTGCAAGACTACTCTCGGATCATGGATCCGTTGCTTTCCCGTTTCTTTGTTTTTAGACTGTTACAAACAATGTGACTATGATATAAACCCGCGTTCATTCCTAAGAACGGGTTACACACACGCAAAAGACACGATTACCATTACTGTTGTATTGTTATCGATTATGCTGAACTTATGTTTAATCTAAATTGCTGCTGCGTATCTATTGCCTGT
>JASDQU010245418.1:6799-18201 GCA_032191745.1 Picea mariana | reverse complement strand
TTAGCACACTCTCCAAGGCCGTCTTCAACAACAACAACAACCCCAATCCTCCTTTTGAACATTACAATATGTTTTTCTAGATCATTTGGTTAAAAGTTGCCTTATTAAGTAAGAGGTCTTGAGTTCAAGTCTATCTTTTGTTACTTTTTTTTTTTAAAGTTCATGCTAAAATTGTAAAGTGTATTTCACTTCAAGTATAAAAGTGAATCACTATAAGTAGTTTTACTATTTTATTTTAGAGTTATTTATTGTGCAATCAACTTTTCTGTTATAAAGTAACTTCATTGTAAAATTGATCCCTACTTCTCTTTATAAAAGTGGGTCACTTCATAAAGTAGCTTACACTATCACGTGGTCATTTGGTTACCGTTTATACCTTTTTTTTTAAAAGGGCATAACTCTCACATCCGAAGTCTGTTTTCAGTGTTATTTTTTTTTTAAACCACATAACTTTTCGATCTATTTCCATCCAGATTGTTATCAGTTTTTAAATCCATATTATATGCATATTTAATATGGCTTCTACAAGTAATGTTTTGCTTACCAGCACCAACTACTTTCAATGGAAATCTCATATGGAAGATTTATTAAGAAGTAAAGGCTTGTACCGGATTACCTTGGGAAAGGAAAAAGAACCCACGGATGATGATAAGAAAGCCAAATGGGCTATTAGGAGTGATGAAGCATGTGGACTAATCGGAATGTCCATCTCTTCTGATTTAAGGTACCACCTTCAAGAAATTGATGACCTCGAAGAAGCTTGGGAAAATATTGAATCTGTGTTTGGTAAACTCAATATTATTCGAGCACAACAATTAGAAAATCAAGTACTGAACTTGATTCCAAGTGATATTTCTTGCCTTGGAGACTATCTATCTAGGTTTAAAACACTTAGAATTTTATGTGAAGAATGTAAGATAAAAATGGAGGAAGAGCATTACATCTATCTTATTATTTCTAAGCTAGGTAGTGCATATTCTATGTTTGTATCTACCTTTTATGCCATGAGAGAGGCTCTAGGGAAAGCTTATGAAAAACCCACTCTTGAGTTCTTTTGTGCTGCTTTGATTTGATAGGAAGATAAGCTTGTACAACTTGGAGTGATCAACATTGCAGGTACCTCCAACAAAGCCTTAGTTGCCCAGCAGAAAGATAAACCCAAGTATCCCAAGAAGCAACATCCTCGCTAGAACAAAAAGCAACATAAGGGTACCAAACCTGCTCAGACAGCTTCAGCTCCTAATGGTGACAAAGGAGCAAAATATAAAAGTAAGAATACTAACAGACATTGCAACTTTTGTGATAAATATGGTCATGATGAGTCCAAATGTTTCAAGAAGATGGAAGCTTTAGATGCAACGATGAAGAAGCACAACATCAGTATCAATTTTACTTCTTCTTCTTCTTCTCATGGACATGCACTTTTTGCTTCTAGTTTCTCCTTCAATACAACTTCTACTTCTACTTCTACTTCTGATGAGTGGCTTATTGATTCTAGAGCATCTTATCATATAGCTAAGGATAGAGCCGTATTTTCTACTCTAAATGAATGTAACACCAAGAAAATATTTGTTGGTGATGATAGATATCTTAGTGTTGAAGGATATGGAATAGTTCAAGTAGAAAATGGTCATTTCAATGATGTATTATGTGTTCCAAGTCTTTCTTGTAACCTTCTATCAGTATATCAAATAACTCATTCAGGTGAAGGTAAAACCGTAGAGTTTTCACCTCACCAAGTTGTAAACAAGGATCTAAAAGATCCTAAGCATGTTATTGCAACTAAAATTGTTGATGATATTACCATGTTGTACAAATTTGGCAACTTTGGGTCATCATCTTTTTCATCAATTTTTGTTGCTCATAGTGATGACTTGAGCAAACTATGGCATGAGCGGTTTGGTGATCTAAACTATCGCTCATTGCAGCAACTATGTAATCAATAGATGGTGACTGGTCTTCCTCTTGTTTCATGCAGAGATGGTGTTTGTGTCGGTTGTGTTCTCAGCAAACATCATCAAGACAGTTTTGAAAAGTGTGCTTCTTGGCATGCCTTGGGTCTTTTTTAGCTTGTTCACAGTGATTTGTGTGGTCCACTTTTGATCCGGATTTTATGAGAAGATCGAAATGAATACATATTATTAACAAATTCTTAGCACAAAATAACAGAGATACAGTAAAACTGGTTTTCTATTCAATAATGAAATAAGCTGAAACTGTAAAATGCAGTGGAAACAAGCTTGCTGTAATGGTGGCGGCTTATCTCTGAGAAGAAATGTGACGACTATGCTCATTCGCAAGAAGAAAATTTCAATGAGGCTCTAAAGGCCTTTTTACAATAATCAAGAATACCCAAAACCCTAGGAATCCAAAAACCTAACCCTAGGAGATGAAGCGCCAAAAGTCATGTGGGCCTCGTTTGGGTAAGTTAGTACATCAACTTCCCGGGGTCGTAACTTTTGCATATGATCTCTGTTTTAGGCATGTGATAGCCCGTTGGAAAAGTATCATCGAGAAGATTCATTTTCAGGGCTCAATCATTTCTTTAGATATTATTGAGGAGATCTATCCCAAAAAAACTTCATTTAGGCCCTCAAAATGGCCCCGAAAGTTAAAACTGCTAAAAATAGTAAATTGCCAAAATTGTCAAAAAATTGTCTTGAGCCAGTTGGAAAAGGTGGGTGGCCACTGATATCCATCTAGATCAATCCTCCCTCCTTAGGAAGCAATGTTCTCCATTGTGTTGAGGTCCTCCATTAGATGAGGAACTTTCTGCTGAATTTGGCCCAAGGTGAGCCACTTGCCTTGGTGCAGGAGTTGCCCTGCTTTGACGACTCGATAAAGTTGGATCCTTTGTTGTCGAGTGCCCTTGATATGTGTGTCCACAATCTAATCATTGGATTTCTGTTGTATGCAGTCAGGATTGAGCTTTGTTGGTGTCATTTGTTCTGCTACTTCTGAGGTGTCCAATCATTATGGGAAATAAGGGCGAAGAAGATCCACGTTGAACACTGGGTGCAGGCCAAGGAAAGGAGGAATGTTGAGCTCAAAAGAATTATCCCCCATGGCCTTGGTGATAGTGTATGGACCATAATGGAGTGGGAAAATATTCTGATGGGTTCCTATAAGGAATTCTTTCTGCAAGTGAAACCAAACTTTGTCGCCACCTGGAACTTATGTGGCACCCGATGTTGATCATGGCAATGTTTGTACTTGTCATTGGACTTCTGTAGGATATCCTGAACATGTTGGTAGATGTGTTGGATCCACTCAATGAACGGAGTGGCTTTGTCAGTTTTAGTTGGAGCAGGAGATGAGTCAATCGAGGTGACTGTAAGGGGAAGTGCAACATCTATGGGACCCAATGATTGGTATCCCAACCCCACCTGAAAGGGGCTATGGTCGATTGAGCTATGCAGGGCTCGATTGTAGCTATGTTGGACATAGGGAAGGATTTCATCCCATGTGCGAGGGTGCTTTGAATTATACATTCGAAGTATATGCACAATCATTTGATTTACAACCTCAGTTTTGGCCATCTGTCTGCGGGTGGAAGGCCATGGATTTGGTGAGCTTGGTTTCCAGCAGTGACCAGAGGCTCGACCAGAATGTGCTGATAAATCTACTATCCCGATATGAGACAATGGTTTGTGGGATTCCAAAATGTACCTAGACTCGTTCAAAGAAGAGCTTGGTAGTGGCCTCTGTTGTATTCTCTTCTTGCAGGCAACCAGAATCGCCACCTTAGAAAAGCGATCAACAACCACAAAAACAAAGTCATTTCCCCGCTTGGTGGACAGGAGGCCTGACATGTAATCCATTGAGATGGATTCCCATGGCTTGTCAGGAGGAGGAAGAGGTGTGTACAGGCCATGTTTCTTAGTGATCGATTTTTCAATAGCACAGGCAGTGCAAGACCTGATACACTTGCTGACCTCCGGTCAAAGTTTCGGCCAGTAGAAATTTTTATGTAGCATCACCATTGTCTTTTCAATGTCGAAGTGTCCTGCCACCTGACTATAGTGGGCTTCCCAGATCAGCTTTGCTCTCTCACTTGATGGAACACAGATATGGCCCAGATGAGACAACAACCCATATTGAATATGGAAATTATCGACAACTGCATTCGCACCCAACATTTGGTAGGTGGTGGTGAAGTCAGGGTCTGTCTCATAGAGTTGGGGCCTTCCAGATGTCTCATGGCCGCAAGAGTCTAGCACCGTGGTGAGTGCCACAATTAGCAGTCTGTTGAGGCAATCAGCGAAGCGATTGGTGCTTCATGTTTTATACATGATGTTGAGGTGGAATTGCTGCAAGTATATGGACCACTTTTGATGGCGGTCATTCTGTAATTTTCCTTGTGTCTACATGAACTGCAGTGGCTTATGATCAGTGTGGATGATTGTCTTCTTCCCAAGAACGTAATGTCTCCACTAGCGGCAGGCTTGCACAATGGAGTACATTTCTTTTTCGTAAGTAGGGTACTTACGGACAGTATCTGACAGTGTCTCACTATGATAGGCCACAGGGTAGCCATGCTGAGTGAGAATGGTGCCCACAGCATAGCCTGAAGCATCTATCTCAATCTCAAAGGGATGTTGCAGGTCTGGTAGTGAAAGTACTGGGGTTGAGCACAAGCAATGCTTCAAATCATCGAACACTTGTTGTTGGAACCGGCCCCACGCAAATTTTTCCTTACCACCACCCCTGTTTATTTGGCTGAGGGCCCATGCAATATGGGAGAATCCCAACAAGAACCTACGATAGAAATTGGCAAGGCCTAAGAAGCTCCAGAGCTCAGTGAGTGTTGTTGGGGATGGTCGGTCACGGATGACTTGGATCTTGGCTGGATCCACATGTATGCCATGCTGATCAAATGCAACCCAAGTAATGGACCTTGTCCATGCCAAAGGAGAATTTTTCCAATTTGGCGTATAGATTGTGTTGTTGCAGTGTGTGCAGAACCTGTTGAATATGTTGCAAGCGTTCGGCCCAAGTCTTGTTGTAAATTAGAATGTCATCCAGATACACCACTACAAAAGTATTGGTGAATGGTCGCAGGATATCTTCCATCATCCTCATGAAAGTGGCTGGAGAAATTGTCAAACCAAAGGGCATGACCAACCATTCAAAAAGGCCTTCATTTGACTTGAAGGTGGTCTTCCATACATCTGTCTGTTCTATCGGGACCTGGTGGTAGCCAGACTTCAAATCAATCTTACTGAAGTATTTGGCCCCCGTGAGTTGATCAAGGAGGTCATCGATTCAGGGAATCGGGTACCAGTTTCTGACTATGATTTTATTCAGAGCCCGGTAATCAATACAGAGTCGCCAGGTTCCATATTTCTTCTATACCAGCATGATTGGGCTTCCGCGAGGTGATGAGCTGGGGCGAATGTGCCCCTTTTGAAGCAATTCTTGGATCTATCACTTAATCTCATCATTCTCTAACAAAAAGTGACAATAGACTGGCCCATTGGGAAGCGGTGCGCCAGGGGTTAGATCGATGGGGTGATTGAACTGGTAGTGCAGAGTTACCCCTGTAGGTGAGGAGAAGATATCTGAGTATTCTTCCATGACCTTATCTACTTGCTTCTGTTGTGTGGAGAGGTTGGCTGCAGAGACCCTAGATGTGGTTGTGATCTTTTTCTTATTCTGAGAGCGAATCACGAAGAAGACAAACTTCCCCATATGAGAGACGACCTTCCTGCATTGCTTAGTAAAGATCAAGGAAATAACACTAGGTGGGACTGCCTTGGGTATCCTGTACAATTTCATGTTCAAAGTAATAATAACACTACGAGGCCTAGACTCATATACAATATGACGTTTCCATAAATAAGGTTGGCCCAAAAAAACATCACAAACTTCGAGAGGGGAAACATAACACAATACCTCATCTTTGAAGGGCTTGATGTCGTACGACAGTCGACACTGTTGGCTGATGCGGAGATCGCTTCCTTTGCAGAGCCATCCAATGGTGTAGGGTTGTGGGTGCAGCGTTGTTGGCAGGGCTAGCAGCTTGACAACCTCTACTGAGATGAGGTTCTTCTGGCTACCACTATCAACAATGAAGTGCAGTGGGGTGCCTTTTACCCACATCTGTGAATGGAAGAGGCGCTCTTCTTCTTCTGGCTCGTCTGGTTCACCATGCTAGAGCTTGGTGGTAGAAACAGTGGCACTGGGTTCCGCATCAATGATTTGTCTTCCCCTTTTTGGTTTTGGCTCAGAGTCAGAATCCACATTTGATTCAGAGGCTTTCACTTCAGCCACCAGCAATTGTTTCGAGCAGCAGTCAGCAGTGTTATGCCAAGGGCTCTTATGGAAGTCACACCACTTCCCGGTATCTTTCTTTGTCTTTCCGGTGTCCTTCTTTGCTTACAGCTTGGACTGGTAGTCTTGATATTGTCCATATTTGCTCTGTCCTTTGTTCTATGGGTTGGGGCTGCCCTTTACTGGCTTTTGTTGTGAGGGGTTCCCAGACCCAAATTGTCGTGTCTTTTGTTTGAGCTTCTGCTCAATTTTGACGGCATATCGGTAGGCCGCGCCCAAGGATGAGATGTCCAGAATATCCATTTCGGTCTAGATGTATCTATGCAGAGCACCACGATACTTGAGCACCAAATGTCTCTCTGAATCTTTGATACCCAGCTTGGTGCGCAAGGTATGGAAGATATTTGTGAAATTTGGCACTGCTTGGTCTCTTTCTTGCCGCAGTGTGGTCCATTTGGTATACAGGTCATCGTAACTTTCGACAGGGTAGTATTGTTCCTTAATAGCATCCCTGAAGGATTCCTAGGTGGATGTGACTAAAAATAATGAGGTTTCCTATGTTTCCTGTTGCTCACAAAAGGTTTCCCACTAATATTTGACATGGGGAATGGCTTTGAGGAGCGCAAAAGTAATCTTTTCTCTATTCGAGAAGTTATGGACAGAAAAATACCCTTCTAGTAGATTCAACCACTTGTCTACAGCATCTGCGTCTATCTGACCTTCAAATATAGGAATATAGAAGTTTATTTGTACCTTGAAGGGGGTGGTGCCTCTGTTCGAAGAAGATGTGTCGCATGTTGGTAGCCGCCGAAGGATTTGCGCGAAACTATCCATCATCTCGTTGCTCTATTGCGTGAGGGCTTCCTCAATCAACAGTTTGAAAGGATCTCTTGTCCTGTCATATTTCTTTTCTCCTTCCATGAGAGGTCGCTCGGGCATGCGAGAGCTTTTGTCCTCAAGAGAAACAAGCTCAAGACCCAACTCTTTGTACTCTGACCTCGTTGGGGACATGCATTAAGACGACAAGGAGAAGACCGCTCTGATACCACTAATCTGGATTTTATGAGTAGAACGAAATGAATACAGATTATTCGCAAAAAATAATAGAGATACAATAAAACTGGTTTTCTATTCAATAATGAAATAAGCTAAAATTGTAAAACGCAGCGGAAACAAGCTTGCTGGAATGGTGGCGGCTTATCTCTGAGAAGAAATGTGATGGGTGCACTCATTCGCAAGAAGAACATTTCAATGAGGCTCTAAAGGCCTTTTTACAATAAACAAGAATGCCAAAAACCATAGGCATCCAAAAACCTAACCCTAGGAGATGAAGCACCAAAAGTCATGTGGGCCCCGTTTGGGTAAGTTAGTACATCAACTTCTCGGGGTCATAACTTTTGCATACGATCTCCATTTTAGGTGTGTGATAGCCCATTGGAAAGGTATCTTCGAGGAGATTCATTTTGGGGGCTCAATCATTCCTTTGAATATCATTGAGGAGCTCTATCCTAAAAAAAACTTCATTTAGGCTCTCAAATTGGCCCCGGAAGTTAAAACTGCTAAAAATAGTAAATTGCCAAAATTGTCATAAAACTGTCTTGAGCCAGTTGGAAAAGGTGGATGGCCACCGATATCCATCTGGATCAACTTTCTTCTCCTTTTTCTAGGTGCAAGTATTTCTTAGCTTTCATTGATGACTTTTCCAGACGTACTTGGGTTTACTTCTTAAAACTTAAGAGCGGATTTTTTGACAATTTTTTGGCCTACAAGGCCCTTGTAGAAAAGCAATCTGGACATCAAATTCAAAGGTTAAGAACAAATAATGGAGGTGAATATGTAAACAATAATTTTACAAGTTACTTCACCACACAAGGAATCCAAATGCAACACACTATTCCATATACACCACAACAAAATGGTGTTGCTGAGAGAAAGAACCGCACATTAAAATAAATGGCTAATTGTATGATCCAATATAAGGGATTAAGTCTAAAGTATTGGGCTGAAGCCATCAACTATGCAAATTACATAGTAAATCGCACTCCCACAAAGGCTCTTAAAAATATAACACTAGAAGAAGCTTGGACTAAAATTAAACCAGATGTAAGTCACTTCCGTGTATTTGGCGGTATAGCATGGGCTCACATTCCTGATGAGAAAAGGAAAGCATTGCAGCCTAAAAGTGAGAAGTGTATATTTGTTGGTTATTCTGAAGATGTCAAAGGTTACAAACTTCTTCAATCACATTGTAATGAAATTATTATTAGAAGAGATGTTAAATTTGATGAAAATCTCTTGGTCTGCAAGCCTAATTCGGCAGCTGTGCCTTCTTTGGCTTGCAAGCCATTTTCGGCGTTTATGCCTTCTTTTGATCTGGCTTCTTCTTCAAATGATGAAAGTGAGGATGAAAATCCACCTCCTCTTGCTCATCCTCCTCCAGATGATTCCTTTGAACTTGAACCAGCACCATCTCCACCGCTTCCTAGATGGGTTCATTCAAAACGACAAGCAATCAGTGATCTTGTCGGTGATCCTTCATATCAGCATCGAACACGTTCACAGTTCCAACGAGCCTCTTCTCTTTTGGTTCAAATTTCAGAAAATCATGATCCAGATACATTTGTAGAAGCTTCATGTCATCCAAATTGGGATACAACAATGAATGAAGAGTATCGTTCTTTAATGGAAAATGATACTTAGGATCTTGTACCTCTTCCAAAAGGAAGAAAACTTGTTAGATGCAAATGGGTATACAGAACTAAGTATGCATCAGATGGAAGTGTTGAAAGACACAAGGCTCAATTAGTTGCCAAAGGATTTTCCCAAGTTGAAGGAATTGACTATAATGAAACATTTTCCCCTGTAGCCAAAATGAATTCCATCTACCTTGTTCTTGCCCTTGTTGTCTCACATAAATGGGAGGTCCATCAGATGGATGTTAAATCCACCTTCTTGCATGGAGATTTGCAAGAAGAAATATACATGGAACAACCTCTTGGCTATGTCTAGAATGAATCTAGCGTTGTTTGTTGCCTCAAGAAATCTCTTTATGGTCTCAAGCAAGCTCCTCGAGCTTGGTATGACAAAATGGACAGCTTTCTTATTGTCATTGGATTCTCTAGATGTCAATCTGATCCTAGTGTCTATACCAAGAAAGTAGGAAGCCATCTCATAATCCTTGTCCTTTATGTTGATGACCTTATCCTTACTGGTAGTTACTCAAAACTTTTAAACCATGTGAAAACCATCCTTAATGAGAAATTTGAGATGATAGACTTAGGCTTTTTGCACTATTTCCTTGGACTCCAAGTTTTGAAAACCAATCAAAGAATTTTTCCTTCCCAGTCTAAGAATGCTTGTGACCTTCTTCGTCGCTTTCACATGGATGATTGTAAACCAGCCCCTTCTCCCTTCCAGTCTAGAGTCAAGCTTACTTCCACCTGTACTTCTCTCGAAGTTGATGCCACCATGTACCATTAGTTAGTTGGTAGCCTCTTATACTTGACTCATACCCATCATGATCTTTCCTTTGTTGTTGGTCTTGTTGCCCGGTATATGTAAACACCCCATGAAATCCATTGGAAAGCAACTACAAGGATACTTCTCTATGTCTGTGGTACAGTTCAGTTCGGGATACATTACAATTCAGAGGGGACTCCTTTATTGGTTGGTTTCACTGATTCAAATTGGGTCGGTGACCCTGATGATCGGAAGTCTATTGTAGGTTATTTTTTTAGCCTTGGTTCAAGACCTGTCACTTGGGCCTATAAGAAACAACAGGCTATTGCACTTTCTTTAGCAGAAGCAGAGTACTGAGCAGTGGTAAATGCAAGTCAAGAATCCTTGTGGCTTCGACAGATCCTTTCCGAGTTTGGATTCCAGCAGCAGCATCCGACCAGCCTTTGGTGCAACAATCAGAGTGCCATCAATCTCGCCAAAGACCCAGTTCACCATCAGCATAGCAAACACATCGAGATACACATGCACTTCATCAGAAAGCTCATTCATGATCAAGTTATTGAAGTGCTCTTTTGTCCTATAGAATATCAAGGTGCAGACATTTTCACAAAGTCTCTTACAGAAGCGAAGTTTTCCAAACTTTGATCTATGTTAGGAATTCAGGAAGTTGTCATTAAGGGGGGATAGGCTCTAATGCCTCCTTCCTTGTCCTATTGTGTCACCATTGTAAATCCTTCAATCATATCCCAATTTGTTCTTAAGGGAGGATGTTAGGATATTTAAACACTTAGGAGTTAGTTAAGATCTACTTGGTCTAATATGTCGTTAGGTAAAAGTGTGTTTCTTTAGTATGCATTAGTATGCATTTGTAGTTAGGAAATACGACAGTCACGATATGTTCCTGACATAGACTGATCTGACGGTTCATGCTCTCCTCGATCTTAACAGCCATTGATCTGTGTCTTAACACTCGATTGGTCCAAGATCTCTATTTAAAGAGCATGGAGGGTCATTTTTCGATGATTGATTGTGAGAAACTCTCTTGTAAAATATCTCTGTAATGTTTTTCTTTTGCATTAATAAACTGCTCCAAGTGGTCGTGTTTGTTAGGGTCGTGGATGTTTCCCCGTAGGGGTTTTACCATGTGAAAACATCGGTGTGTTGATCTTTGATATGGTTATGTGAGTGGTTACTGAAGGTGTTTGTCCTCTGTTGGAATACCTGTGTTGTCGAACATAAAGTGGATGTGCAGGTTCTTACCTTTCATCTTATCGTCTTGTCCTCCACCAGGTTGTGTAATTTAAAGGCAACCTACCTACCTAGACCTCAATCCCTTTAGCACCTCCCCAACAACGGCGCCAAAAATTTTGGGTAAAATATATGCATTATTAGTTCTCAACATTAAATTATCGACCGAGACTCATAAGCTTTGAGGCACAAGCACAATATGTGCAGTATTGGAGCCTATCCTAGTCTAATATCTAATACAAGAAAACACACACATGAATAAAAGAAAATATGGGATCAAAATCAAATTACATGAATCCAAAGTGCAAGAAATGAGATCAAGTGCATGAACTAAAAGCACTACGAGAAAGCCAAATTAAAGAAAAATAGTTAAAGGGAAAAACAAGCAAACAAATAGGAAATGAAATCTAAATTCAAACTAT
>JASDQU010245410.1:2348-16704 GCA_032191745.1 Picea mariana | reverse complement strand
AATGTATTCGGATGTAATAAAGGTCAATATTAATAAGGCCTTTCAATAAAATAGAATAAGGCGGATGTAAGAAGACCTAATAGAAGCTTCTGCTTCTAGAAGGATCTTCCTCTAGATGCTTCTCTTAATAGACATATTTAGTATAAATAAGGGTCGAGGGTATGAAAACCCTAGTGGGGAGATTATTGTAACAGAGCACTGCTTGACTGGAGGTTGCCCCCTCGAAGAGGCCCATGAACATTGCTATCTGAATCAAAGTGTTATTTCTATTGCTATTTCATATATCATTTCTGTGTATTGTGAATATTATGCTGGATATTTTACTGTTATTCTACCATTTCTAGCATTTCATTTCTATTCTGCATATTTTATATATCTGGTATCTTGCAGCGGTAGTAGATCTCGTAGTCTAGAGCCTTGGTACTTTGGGGATTTTCAATTCTCTAGAAGTGAAAAGTGTCGAAGCCCGAAGTCACGAAGGCATGTAGACCGTCAATTTAGGATCCCTTCGAGCCCTTTCTCAACCATTGGATCAAGCAATGGAAGGATAGGGTAATCACTTCGATGAATTTTCAATCTAGGAGAGTTGAGCAGCATGGGAACTAAATGTCTCAGACCCTCAGAACGCTAAATAAATAGAGGGCCATCCATCCCAACACTTGATTAAGTCACAGACCGTCGATCTCGTGAAGCCTCCATATGGGGGTGGGTTCATCCATTTGATGGGAGATTAAATCTCGACCATCCGATCCTTGTGGTGGAGATAATGGATATTTCAGCGAAGGGTAACTTTGGGAGGAAACAAGAGTTGACAAGAGAGAACAAATGAAGGTCGAAGTCTGGAGGACTTGTCCCAGCACCGGTCCCATGCGCAGAATGAAAATTTTTATTAGCTGAGGATGACAGGACACTATTATTTTGCAGAGAATGGGGATATATTCTTCATGAACTAAGAAGGGAAAAAAGGACCTATAGCATTGTTTGGAAAATTTATTTATATGCATAATTCTAACAAAGTGGTCACTTGCACATTTTGCATAATTAAGAGATTTAAACATATCATCTTGGAATGGATATTTGAGATATGGAAGAAGGTGAGGGAGCCTCCAACTGTGATAGAGAGGTCGAAGGCCATAATACCAGAGTTGGTAATGCAGAGACAGAGTTCAATGGACACAAGGGCAGAGGAAAGAAATAAACATTAATAGAAATTGTAAGAAGCTGGAAAAGAGAAGTGCGGAGCTACAAAGGAGACAATGAGAATTTGATGAGAGAGAAAAGTCAGATAAATGCTCGAGTGTTGCAGAGCTTAAACCAATTGCAGAGGAAAACAAGGAATGGCTCCGAGCAAGGGGAAGAAGGAAGGTTTTGTGAAAGGAGAGATGATCATGGATGAGTTGATTATTCAATAAGTGCTAGAAGAAATCATAGGCACCACTCACCTCCTTACCCAACAAGAAATTTTGATGCATCAGAATATTATGTAAGCAATCCAGAGGTGTCTCCCACTAGGCACGAAAGAAGGAGACATGAAGTGGACATTTTGTAAGGAGATTTGAGGAAGCTTAAGTCACCCTCCTTTGATGGTGAAAAAGAAAGGGAAGATGATTCTGAAGGATGGTTTCTTGGACTCATGTGATATTTTAATTGCATAACTATTCATCAAACCTAGAAGCCGTAATTTCCAACTACCATTTACACGGGAAAGATGCAATGTGGTGGGATCAACTGAAGCAAGTTGAACATATTAATGAGAAGAGGATCACTTGGAAGCAGTTCAAGAATTACTTCCATAAGGAATACCTCTAAGTGCATTTCTATGACAAGAAAATGCAGGAGTTCTTTGAACTCAGGCTGGGAAGCATGACTATGGCAGAATATGAGAAGAAGTTCTTGGGATTGTTAAAGTATGACAAGTTCATTAAGGATGAGAAGGTGAAAATAGAGATATTTCTAAGTGGATTGTCAACCTTTTATAAAGAAAAGATTAGGTATGTTGAGCCCAAGACCTTGACTGAGGCCACCAGGAAGGCTAAAAACCTGTATGAGCAAGGCCAGGGAAGAAAATCCATGCATAAATCTTGGAAGGATAAGGAGGAGAAATATTATCAGAGGAGGAAAGGATTCAAACCTCCCTTCAATAGGAATGAGCCTAATAGAAATCATCAAGATCAATATTCTAAGGGTGAATCCAAGAAAGAGGAATTCTTGGGGAAAAGGGGAAGACCAATAATCTAATGTTGGGGATGCAAAGAGGATCACATGTACAAGGATTGCCCACACAGAAAGGATAGATTAAAGACTATGCACAACATCCAAGAGGCTACAACAATTGAAGATATTGGAAGGATCTATGCAGCCTTAGATGATCAACAAGCAGAATACCAGTATAATATGATCGAGGTGGAAGGTAAGATCATAAATCAACATGTTTCTACTTTAATTGATTCAGGAGAAATTCGTTGTTACATTGATCCTAAAATAGTGGATAGATTACATTTGGAGAAAAGTAATCTTGGAAAATCAAGTTTGGTTAAGTTAGCGACTAGAACTAAAAGGAGAATCCATGATATGGTCAGAAGTTGTTCCATAAGTCTTAATGGTGTGAATACTAGTGTTGATCTGAATCTCATACCCTTGGGGTCTTATGGTATTCTATTTGGAATGGATTGGTTGGACAAGCATCATGTTTTCATAGATTTTCATAGAAAGACATTTACCTGTCTTGATGGAGATGGAAAATAGAGCATTGTGAAAGGAGTTCCAAGACCCATCTCTACAAGGGAGATTTCAACCTTACAGATGAAGAGATGTTTTAGAAAAGGATGTCAATTGTATGCATCCCATGTGGAAGAGCCAGAAAATACAAAGGGGTCAAACCTTAAAGATTTATTGGTACTACAGGAATTTGAAGATCTATTCCAAGAAATACGAGGGCTGCCACCAAGAAGGGAGATAGATTTCTCAATTGATTTAGTGCCAAGAGTTGCCACGATGTCAAAAACACCTTATAGAATGAGCACACCAAAGTTAAAATAATTACAAATGTAGTTGGATGAAATGATGAAGAAAGGGTACATACGTCCAAGTGTTTCACCTTGGGGAGCACCGGTACTTTTTGTCAAAAATAAAGAAGGAACCTTGAGGCTGTGTATTGACTTTCGACCACTGAATAAGTATACTATAAAGAAAAAGTATCCTCTGCCCAGAATTGATGACCTCTTTGATCAGCTAAGAGGATCAAAGATATTTTCAAAGATTGACCTGAGGTTAGGATACCATCAGGTAATAATCAAGGAAAATGACATTCATAAGACAACCTTTAGGACTAGGTATGGGAATTTCAAATTTGTAGTGGTGCCATTTGGACTGACCAATGCACCAATTTTCTTTATGTTCTTAATGAATGGCATATTCATAAATTATTTGGATAAGTTTGTCATAGTATTCTTGGATGACATACTTGTCTATTCCAAGTCTGGAGAGGAGCATGAACATCACTTAAGACTGGTAATGCAAGTGCTGAGAGAACATCAGTTGTATGTCAAGTTGAGTAAGTGTTCTTTTTATCAAAAGAAAATCCATTACTTGGGACACATTATTTCAGAGCAGGGCATAGCAGTAGATCCAAAGAATATTGAAGCCATTATAGGATGTCCAACACCTAGAAATGTGTTAGAAGTCAGATCTTTTATGGGATTAGTTGGCTACTACAGAAGGTTCATAGTAGGGTTCTCTAAGATTGCTCATCCTATCACTTCTTTGCAAAAGAAGGAAACTAAATTTGAATGGACACCTAAGTGTGAAGATAATTTTAATATTTTGAAGGAATTACTTACTAGTGCACTTGTGTTAAAGATTGTTGACCCAAATGAAATTTTTGTGGTATATATAGATGCATGTAAGGAAGGACTTGGGGGATTCCTCATGCAAAATGGACATTTCATTGGTTATGAGTTTAGAAGGCTTAAGGAACATGAGAGGAACTATGCCACGCATGACTTGGAGCTTGCTGCCATTGTCCACGCCTTGAAGATGTGGAGGCATTATCTCATGGGGAATAGATTTGAATTAAGGAAAAACCACATTGGCCTGAAGTATATTTTTGAACAGCCAACCTTGAATGTCAGGAAAACAAGATGGCTGGAATTTTTAAGTGAATATGTCCTCGATATCAAGCATATAAAAGGAAAAGAGAATAAAGTTTTCGATGCACTTAGTAGAAGACCGCATCTCATGCATGATACTATTGTCAGTATGCATCAGTTAGACTTGAAGAGTAGAATTTTAGATGATATTGTTACAGATCAACATTACCTACATGTAAAGGAAACCTTACAACAAGGATATGTACAACAGAAAATAAAGGAGTATGAGATAAAGGAAGATGGATTACTTATACATAAGAATAGAATCTATGTTCGTAGTTCCGGAGAACTGAGTAAATTGGTATTGAAGGAAATGCATGATGTTCCTTATGTTGGACATCTCGGTTACCAGAAAATGATTACAGCAGTAAGAAGCCAATTCTTTTGGTCGGGAATGAAAAATGATATGGCTAATTACATCACTCAATGTATGGAATATCAAAAGGTGAAGGCTGAGCATAGGCACCCAGCGGGTTTGCTGCAGCCATTACCAATCCTAGAGAAGAAATGGGAAGTGATAACCATTGATTTCATAACTAAATTACCCAAGACAACAAGACAACATGATTCAATCATGGTAGTGGTTGAAAAATTAACAAAGGATGATCATTTTTTTCCTGTAAAAACAACGCATACAACGGATAATATTGCAGAGGCTTACATGAGGGAGATTTCTAGGTTGCATGGGATATCTAGGACAATTTTCTTGGACATATATACAAAGTTTACCTCCAATTTCTTGTGGGGATTGTTTAAAGGATTTGGTACAAATCTAAACTTTAGCACAACATACCATCCACAGTTAGATGGGAAAATAGAGAGGGTCAACCGAGTAATTAAAGATATGTTGAGAATGTATGTGAAGGATAAACCATCTAAGTGGGAAGATTACTTACACTTGGTTGAGTTTGCATATAGTAATGGGTATCAAGATTCATTGAGAACAAGCCCATTTGAAGCCTTGTATGGTAGGAAATGCAATACTCCAGTGATTTGGGACAACTCATCAGATAGAGTGGTACTTGGGCCGGAGTTGCTCAAGGATATGGAAGACCAAATGGTTAAGATAATGCAAAATTTAATGGCATCTCATGATAGACAGAAAGTTTATGCAGATAATAACAGGACAAGTAGAGAATTTAAAGTAGAGGAGCATGTACTTCTGAAAGTGAAGCCCAAGAAAATCTCTTTAAAATTGGGTAGTTGTACAAAGTTGGCAGCCAGATTCCGTGGTCCATTTAAAATATTGGACAGAATAGGGCCAATTGCATACATGATTGCATTGCATGCTTCCATGAATGTGCATAATGTATTTCATGTCTCTTTTCTAAATAAATATGTACATGATCCTAGCCATGTTATTGATTGGCATCTAATTCAGGTAGAGATAGAGCGAGACTTTCGGGTCCAACCAGTGCGGGTATTGGACAGAAAAGTCAAAATGCTATGGAATCTAGTTATAGAGCTGGTAATAGTTCAGTGGACCTGCTATAGTCCTGAAGATGCTACATGGGAGCATGAATATTCCATGCAGGTAGAGTACCTGTAGATTTTTGAATAAATTTTGATATTTTGATCTCTATTTTGTATATGCACCGAGGACAGTGCCAAAATAAGGGAGAGGGGATGTAACACCCCGGGTTTTGAGCCCTGTATTAAATAATGTATTTTGTTAATTGTCAAGAGGCCAGAAGGCCCAAACAATTAAAAGAGGCCTATGTGCCTAAGAAATGTAATGTTTTGATCATTATTAATAATAAATACATCATTGGTTTCTAGACGGATAAGGACTAGAGTTATAGGGGGCTATGATTCCACAAGAGAGGGGGATTGAGGGGATAAATGTTTATTTCCTATTTTAATTACCCTTTTGTCTAAGGGAGTGGATCAATTACATGAGCTTCTTGGGGGAGGCCAGGAGGCTCTTGATTCCCCATGAAATACCTAAACCTGCCCCTGGTGTTACAAGGGAAAAAATCTCTATGGCCAAGGGTAAACCACAACAGACAGGTGTGACTACAGAAATCAACTCATTTCCAACATATGTTATATAAACTAATGTGCAATACGAGAAAGAGGCCTACCTCGATCCAACGTTTGATGATGTTCCACCGTTGAGCACTTTGACCCAAATCTTGATAGCTGTGAGAAGTTCTCAAAAAATAAGCAAAGCAAGTATATAGTGATGATATAAAAGGGGTTATCACATCAGATAGCATAATCCATTAATAAACATTACAAACACACCCATGGATAATAATCATATATTTGCAAGATACCAATAGGATGGGAAATGAGTATTTCTATTAATAATTGATTAGCAGAAGTGTCAACATTACAGACTTTCATGTTGGCATAGTTTGAAACCAAGAAACCAAGTTCCTTCCAACTGGGTCCCCACCACTTCATCCCTCCACCAAAGGCAAGCTCATGAGAAAGAGGCAAAGAGGTCCTCTCAATAATAAGGGAAGAGCTTGGGGGTTGAACACTGTGTTCAGACTTGAGGGACAAAAGGATGTAGACTCAATATGAAGTAATTTCTCCAGAGTAACTTTGCTCTCAAAGTTGAATTATTTCTCCTCTTTTTCCATAGTTTGAAATTTTGCTCTTGTAGCCTCTAGAATGCAACTGAAGGGCCGAGTTGGAACGTTTCCAGTATATGGAAGGCCAAGGATCAGAGATCTTTTTTCATGACATGGAAACTCAACCTCATTTTATATTTTTTGGCACAAATCCCGATATATGCGAGCTGTAATGGAGCAGCAAGCGTATACACATATTGCATAGAAGTTAGGGAGCATATATGTGGAAAAATGTATATTTTTAGCTCTGGATTCATCAAAAAAGAATGAAAATTCAGCATAGGGAAATGGAAAAAGGTCCTCTGTGCAAGATAGAAATGGTGAGGAAAATCTTTCTATAACACCTGGCCTATTGGGGAGCTCTCTCATTCACTCGTTCACTTGCTAACTGGTTCATTTGTTCACTCACTTTCCCACTCATTCTTTCATTCCATTCTTACCTATCACTCATTCATCCTTCCTCATCTGTGTCTTGGCTTGGGGAAAGGGAAACGAATTGTCGAAGAGTATCCACAGTATTGTTGGTTGTAGTGGTCGCTGGTGTAATCCATCCATGACTTGAGACATGCATGTATGAGATGCATTGGCCTTTGTCTAGTTTTTTTCACAACTGTGAGTCCTGAGAGTTCCAACATATATTCTAGACCAGTTCTGCTGGAGCCCTGGAAGGAGAAGGACTGCCTGAGGGACTGCGTGGTAGAGAAGGGTTGAGGTCCATTCTCTTGGGTGGTGTAGGCTGGGTAGAAGATATTTGGGTACTTGGATTGCTATGAGTGCTGGGAAATCCTATGAGAGCTTGAGTTCTGACTAGTTTGGGAAGCCAGGTAAGACTCTGGAACTGTCCTTGTGGATTCATGGCCTTGGCTCGGGGGTGACACTGTTGTTGAGATTTAGAACAATAGTGTCTATGGTTGGGTGGAACGTCCTTGGTCTACATCCAATTGGTGTCTTCTTTGTAAAGATAAGTGCTCTATGTTATGATATTATTTACCTGTATATGAATGTATTCCGTTGTGTATTTATTTACCGTTTAATTAAATCTTTATAATGTGCATGTTTGTTGGTTATTGTTGGGCATGTTGTTAGATATTTTCTTTTGTTCATCCTTATTAATTTAAAAAGGTATCAGTAAGAGAAAGAAGTACAAGGGTGGGATTGAAGGTAGTGTACCCCGGCATGTGGGTGGAAGGGTATGTTACATGTCTGCAAGGAGGATCTTGATCTTTTTCCCAGTTTGTGTCTCTACTAGAGATTTGAAGTCTTTGAGATGATAAAAAACTTCAAACTTTTGTCTGAGAAAATAAACCCAAGTATAGCATGAGTAATTATCAATAAATATAAGGACATACCTTTCTTTGTTGATGGAAGGATGTGGAAATGGACCCATGATATCACTGTGAACAAGCTCCAAGGAAGAGGAGGCTCTCCTTTCCTTCCCCTTTTCAAACTTCTCTTCAAGATGCTTGCCAAGAATGCATCCTTCAAAAACCCCTTCAGAAAAGTGAATGTTTGGCAAGCCTTTGACCATTTCTTGCTTGGCAAGTCCCTGCATGTCCCTAAATTTTAAATGACCAAATATGTCATGACATAATCTAATACTATCATCAATATCCATAAGTAGTAAATAGTATTCATGGTAATCAAACTTAGTGAATTTATACAACCTTTATTTGTGATCTACCTCACCAATCACAATAATGGAATTGTCGTGCATGTCAAGTACATAAACTAAATCTGATGTAAATTCAACCTTTCTGCCTGTCTAAGTGATATGATAAACTGAAATCATATTTATAGAAATCTTTGGAGAATGTAAAACATTCTCAAAATAGCCATTAGAGAGTTCCACTCTTCCCTCTCCTACTACTTCTACTAGAGTATCATCCCCCATGAGACTAGGGGGTCTTGAGCATGAACTCAAAGAAGTAAAAACTTCCTCTTTGGCTACCATATGATGTGATGCGCCAGAATATATAATCCATGAATCGGATGAGGAATTAATTGGAACAAAAGCATGATGATCACCTTTCTTAGATGTAGGTTCTTCTTCCTTCTTCTTATTGGCTCCTTCTAGAATGAATTTTCCAAGGTTGTTCTGCTGAAGTACCTATGCCATAGGATCGATTGGTTTCTTCATGCATGTGGATTCATCATGATTTGGTTTATTGCAATAAGTGAAATTCTTTCCCTTCTTCTTCTTCTTCTCTTTGGAACCTAAAGAGTCTTTGTAACCTAAATAATCCTTGAAGGGTTTGGAATATCCCTCATTTTATTTCTATTTCTCCTTTCCTTTATGTATGGATTTTTTATTGGATGACCCTTTTCCATCATGCATGGTGAGTGCATGTGCTTTGGGATCCTTTATTAGGCCCATTTGAATGAGTTTTTTCTACTCATGTGCAAGAGAATCAATGAATTTCTCCATGGTAGCCATCTTACACTTTGTTCCCAAGAGATATCCGTCAGAATGGAAAGTGGAGACATAGACATCATACTCTAATCCTAGCTTAGAAAATATTGTTAGAATAAGTTGGTCTACTTGTGTAGATTTATCAATACCACAAGATGCCAAGCTAAAGATTAAATATTTAAACTTGGTAAAGAAATCTTGTATATTATCAAAACTTTTAGGATCTAAGGTATTCAACTCTACCTCAAGAATATGACCTATCATCTCATCCTTCTTTCCAAAGAGACTTTCCTAGGTGCTCCATATCTCATCTGGAGTATTGCAAGTTCCAACATGAAACCATAAATCAGTTGAAACTAATTCAAGAAGAAGTCATGTGTCTTCATCCTTACAGTTTGCCCATCTGGTATTCTTAATCGCTGATGTAGGTTATGTTTATATCCCCATCGTCAAATTGTACAATCCTTTCCTTTTGAGTTGGAATTCAACCTTCAGATTCCATTCAAAATAATTATATGGTGTCGTATCCATCTAATATTTTTTGAATATGACACCATATTTTATATAATACAATATAATATTGGTGCCATATAATTATATGGTGTCATATCCATCTAATATAATATTGGTGTCGTATAATTGTATGGTGTCATATCCAGGCAATATTTTTTGGGTTTTTTAGAATCAGTGTGAGAGAGATGGATACAACACAAATTCTCAAAATAATTTTTCTGAAAAACCCAAAAAATATTGCCTGAGAAATCACTGAAAAAGACACTTTTTAAGAGTGTCTCACCCTGTATGAAGGACATAGTGAGACATTGTCACACCCAGGATGTAGGATACAGTACAACACTTGGAAGTGTCACATCCTATGTGGGTCTAGACTGAGACACTCTAAAAAACAGTGAAAAAAGGCTATGACATAGCCCAAAAATTTCTAATTTCATAAGGGTGCCTACGACTGTCGCGCCTTTCTAGAGGGAGAGGGTGCAACACTGTCAGATACACAGATTTTACTCACTAAAACTTTTATTTCCCTCTTTTATGGCTTGTCTGGTTTGCTCCAAGAAGCATGTCTCTAATACTATGTCAATGTTTCATTGAAACCTACAAAGGAGACCTAGCTAAAGAAAGTACAAACAAATATTATCAAGAAAAGGAGGAGAGATTCAATATGAAATAATGATTGCTATCGCACAGTTTGTAGCTAGGTCAAAAGGCTAAAGAATAAAGGCCAAACTGGCGTAACAGGAACCATCCCCACCCAATGTCACCTTAATGGGGAGGTTCTTTATATTTAGGGAGGTTAACCCAAGGGAGATGTCCTCGGTAACCTGGAGTTTTGAAGAGGCTGAAGTATAAAGGTCAAGGAAAAAGTTCCTCCTCAGAGGTTACCACCAAGGTCAGAAAGTCTGGCTAATCAGCCAATAAATGAAGTGTATGCCCAAATGAGAACACCTGCCTGGAACAACAACAAATAATATATGCAGGCTATAATTCAGTGGGTTAGTACTTCATGTAGCTATCTAACATCAATATATAAGTAATGTGAAACAATAGATATTAATGAGATCAACATTTTATCAATGTAGCAGTGGAAAATTATCAATTCATCAATAACTATTTAGATGATGTGGATAACAATGTATTTAATCAATCATTTACTCAATAAATTCCTTCAATCATCATTTAATTTCTTATCATCAAAAGTTGTTGCATCAAGATGGAATAACCAAGTGTGACGTCAGCCTAGTTAGGGTTAGCTAGTTAGTTAGGGTTTCAAAATTTAAAGTTTTGAGAGTTGGTTTGAGCACTATCACTTCAATGTTGTGGTTCTAAGATCAGTGCCTAAGGGTAGATGGAGTCAATTCAGGAGAGGATGCAAAGTTGAAGGAATGAAAGTCTAAAGACAAGAGGGAAGGGTTCTAGAGTGCTACAATGGCAGGGCCCTAGAATCAAAACCCTAGGGGAAAGAGGCTCATTCTGGTGTTGCTTAAGCAAGGCCTCGTGCTCTTTCCTCCTTCTTTAGGTCAAACTTGGCAAAATGGATAGCATAAAGGATGAGTTAAAACAAGAGGATGAGGAAAGGGAGAGTTTTGCAATGGCAAGGCTCTTTCACAAAACCCTAGAAGATGGACAACCCTAGGTGTAGATAACCTAGGCCTGGGATGTCACCTCCTTCTTAACCTGCAACCGTGGGATGACGACTTGTGCCCAGAACAACATCTGATAGGCACCGGTACGCAAAAGTGGCCAACATGCGTTGCTTCCAGGTATTGTAGTTCTTCCCAGAGAATTTTTGGTTGCCTTCCAACATGATGTTGGTCAATGTAGCCATAGATGACCGTAAAACACTGAATTAGCAGATAAATAATGGAAAAATACCTACAATCTGCCCTCAACCAGCTCCAAATCAACCAATTTCTCCTCAAATATGCTAAAAAAATAAAGAAATTAGCAGTAAAAAACACCAGATCTTCAAAGTTGGGCACCAATCTGGGTAAGAACAGGCCAATCTTGTTGGATTACTGAGAAGGGGGGTGAATCAGTAATAGCGTAATTATAATCATTTTTCTTCAAATGTTATATCAATGTAGAATTATTATCCAATAATGAGCAGTAATAAATAAACAATCACACACATACATAGTACACCAGTGTTTTACGTGGAAACCTAAATCGGGAGAAAACCACTAAATATTTTTTCTTATATGTCTTGAAGAATCACATTCATTGGAAGCACCAACTTCATTTGTTTTCCAGCTGCAACTGGAAGGAGGCTCTAACACCCTAGTTTCTCAGGCTACAACCTAAGAGAAGCTCCAACTCCCCAAATCTCTGGCTACAACCAGAAGGAGGCTACAACCCCCAATGTTCTCCGGCTACAACCGGAAGGTGGCTACAACCACCTGTCCTTGCCCCGTCCTACCACCCTGAAGTAAAAGTAGAATGATGGAATCACTGTCACACTATCATTGTGAGATATATCGTTGTAAACATGTACCAATAAATCTGAACCATGCATCAACCATGCATCAACCTGTACCATAAACAAGTGCATCAACCATACACTAACCTGTAATCAACCTATACCATAAACAAGTGCATCCAACCATGTACCAAGTATGTTCCAATCATGTGTCAACTACTCATCAACTATGAATCATCAATATGTACCANCAAATCTGATTTATAGATTTGTAATAGACCTGGTGTATATGATCACATTCCTGCAAACCTTCCTTAACTTTAAAAACAAGAGACTATCATTTTCATCAAACTTTTCTTTAGTCTCACATGCCTCATTTTGGATTAGTCAACAACCCTAACTTGAAGTAATCATAACTTTGAACCTGTAATGTATAAACATCTAAAACTGATACACGATGTTCTTCAGTGTGTTTTATGCAATTCCTCCAAGTGGAACTACTTGGAACCTCTCAGAAAAGGAGTTATAGCAAAAATGACATACCTTGCTGAATTCTGAATTATTCTAGAGAGCAACCTTGTAGAGCATGCCCCGCACAAAATCTTTGATGAAATGATCTGAAAATGTTACACAGCATACTACAGACTGTACCCTAACCAACACATTTTGTCTCACGAAATTTGGATCTGTTATGAAGAAGTTATGACGTTTTTACCCGAAACACCTTATTTTGACTAGTTTCAGGATTGGCCACAAACCCTATTTTCCACATAGTGTCACTCCCAAAATACAACGACTCACAAGTTGAATTTTTAACCATAGATACTTGGATATGTTTTCTCACTTTCATAGCAATTTCAAGATCTGAATCATTATAGAAAAAAATTTATAGTGAAAATGGTGAGATGACCTGAAAATAACATACCTTAGAAAGCACCATCAAAAGAATTTATCCTTCCTTGCATTTCGGCCTTCTTTTCTTCACTTTCCTCAGAATTTTGGCTTAGATATCATTTGTATACCTCAGACACCTATAGATATTCAATATGCTCAAGTGTGATTCAAATGAGAGAGCCTTGTCTCTTATTTATACTCTCCAAGTAGCTTTCTTAAAAACATCTTCTAGGTCACTTGGCCCCACTTTCCTTATTTTAGGGTTGGGTCCACTTCTAATTTCTCCATTAAAATTATTATTGAAATAATTTGTTTTGTATTCACTTTCAATTATAATACACTCATCACTTCACTTTATTATTTATCTTTTAAAATCTCTTAAACCACATTGATTACTTTGACCTTTTGGGGCTTCTAGATGACATATGAGGGTCCTCCAACTTCGTAAGGCAATAACTCTCAACCGTGAGGAGTTATGTGATGTTCTACATACCACCAGAAATGGCATGACATGTACTATCCATATAGAATAGTATTATCTAAAAATATATCATAACTCGTACCGTTACTCATCAAACAAACTTGGGTCCATTACCCAAACCTGGGGTCTCCAACTTCTCATGGCCATAACTCTCTAACCGTGAGGAATTATGTGACGCTTCACATACCACCGGAAATGACATGACAAGAACTATCCATCTAGGATATTTTCCCTGAAAAATTCATTTTTCTTCATCCCATTATTCCACAACTAAGCATGGGTTCTCTTACTCGACAAAGCATCTTCCCGTGAGGGCTTTCAGCATAAGGGGACTACTTTGGAGTTCATCCATATTTACTTCTTATCAACCATGAAAAGACAATAATGAGACATATTTACATCAAACACTATTGGGTCCATTACCCAAACCTTTGTGTTACGGGTCTTTCTTCAAGGGTTGACATCAATGAAAACCAACCTTAATCAACAATCTCCCCCTTTGGCATTGATAGCAACACTCTGATGCAACACTGAAATCATATCACTCATGCTCCCCCTGAAACCATGCCTCTGTCCTCTGCATCTAATAAATCTGATCCTCCTGGAACCATGCCTCTGTCCTCTGCATCTGATAAATCTCTCCCCCTTTGTCATCAATGGCAAAGGTATCTTTCCATCCAGGGTTGCTCCCCCTGACAAACTGTCCTCTTATGGTGCTTCCTCATGTACATCTAAGACATATAAGATAAGCATTCAAAAAGCATTCATTTTTTGAGTAAAATAACTCCAAGTCTTTGGCAAAGATATTCAAAGGCTTCCCGTGGAAGTGGTTTTGTAAAGATGTCTGCCACTTGTTCTTTTGTGCCCACATACTCAACTCTGATGTTCTTTTCTGCAACCTGTTCCCGT
>JASDQU010245409.1:1788-12063 GCA_032191745.1 Picea mariana | reverse complement strand
GGCTTAATTGGGTGCCACGTGTCCCTCTCATATCTGACGGTCCTGAACTCACTCGGTGATGTTGTGGTCTTGCTTCCCAGACGCTCTTGTCACTTCGTGCCTCGGGGATATGAAGGAGCTGCTCCTTGCGCTTTGAAGTCACGATGGGACAAAAGGCAAGGAGCCTAATCGTGCACCAGGTGTCCCCTTTGGATGGACGGCTGAGACTGCTTCGTGATACTGCGGGCCCGACTCTGGGCGCTTTCGGTGCTTCGGGGTTCGGGGTTTCAATATGTAGAATGACATAGAACCCTCACCCTTCGAATTCCTGAAGGAAGAAATGCCGATGTGACCAGATCTCACGCCACGCGTCCTTTGGATGAACGGCTGCTATCCTTTTCTGCATGCAATATGGGCGCTCTGCATCGCACTAATCTCGACGCAACTTCACTAACCGCGATTTCTCGCCGACCGTCAATCTACTCTTATGGATGAATCTAGACAGTCGACAATATAATCTCGCCAGCTTACTTGCTTGGAAGCCTAAAATGAGATTTTCCGTGCTGCGCTTGGGCGCTTCTCATGCAACTTGCAGACTTGAATACTCTTGTGCCCAGGACAAGAAATGTTACTAACACCTTGTAGAGCCTTTGATAGATCAACAACTGTCATTTCATCGCATCCCTCTCTAATCAATAACTCAGGTCTTCCCTTATATTTTTCACCTACATGCGCCTAAATCCTCTTGGCACATGATGCCATATTTGCATGACACGTGGCACCATAGAAACCTGACACACGAAACTCATATTTTTCATATATGTCCACTTGTAGGTGCCAAATCACTATGTCACATGGCACCTTCTATGCTTGACACATGGCACCCTCCACGTCATCTTCTTGAGCTCTTAGATAAAAATCAATGATTTAGATTGTCCGTTTATCCCGTTGATCTTGGAAGATCGACAACCCATATTTCCTCTCGGAGTTTTTCCATCGGAGTGTATCTTCGTAACCCACTCTAAATAACACCCTATGATGAATGGTCAAGATCTTTTCACCTGAGATCTGACGGTAAGGGTTAACACACCTTTCTTTATGTATGAAACCAACATGGCTCGTATTAGGCCTATCCTACAAGTTGGAAATCAACATGTGTCAACCTCCATACACGCTAGTTTTCGCATGTCTGAACACATGGCCCTGCCACCTGGTCATGACACATAGCACTCAAAATACATTACAAGGTCCTGTCTAAGAACTTGATTCTACTTGACATGTGGCACAATTCCCATGTGACATATGGATCAATATCCATATACCACGTGGGCCAATTGAAATTTGACATGTCACCGTCAGGTGTATGACCCTCCTCAGTTTGCAGGCTTATATCTCAAAACCAACGGTTAGGATATGATCTTCGTTTCACTGATTTATGGTCCTGGTCATCCCTCGGAGTAGTCCCATTGGAGTTCCTTCCACACCAGGACCACCACTCATTCCAATCAGCCCTCTTCGATGAATGGTTGAGATATTTCGATTCTTATATCTAATGGATAATGTTCAAGGGGAGTTTTTAAAGACCTTCTGGACCAACTGGGCCATGCTAGGCCCATTGGCCAATCGACTATTGCCACACGTCACCCTAAGGGACACATAATCTACCATGCTGGAAAGACATGTGGCACTCATATCATGTCATGACCACTCTCTCAATAGACCAAGGTACCTTGACATGTGGCATAACCATCGTTTGACACGTTGACCTCCATGTGGACTTGATGTGGTGTACACATCACCACTATGCACTCGGCTTGTCTAAACAGGTGAAAACACATGTCCTACCTATAACACACTAACCACCAAGATAGCCCCTCCATCACCCTGACATCACTCCCCTTTGTCAATATTCACTGAGGGAATTGGTAGGGCCCACGACAAATTGATGGCTAGGATTGATTCTCGTGTCCTAGTCGATCAACAACTCAAACCACCTCTCGATATTTCCCCACCATAGTGCCTCCACTCTGAGTCTCCATTAATACTCTGAATGTCATTCCCCTGTGAGATCTACGCAAAGGGTCCAATGGTCCATAATATCCCTTGGAATGCTCCCCATTGTAGTACATGAACTAAGGGTACTCCAACTATCTAACTCTGACGATGCTCTACATACAGAGTTCTAATGGTCCCAATTATCTCTCGAAGTCACTCCCCGATAGATCAATGGTCCTTGTTGTCGCAGGATGCCTCATCCCCTTACACCGTAACCTACTCCGATGGAGGGACAAGATCTATTCACGATGCCAAATGAATGATTGTGATTCCTTAAAGCTTAAAACATTGAATTTGTCCAGGTTAACATTATGAAATCAGATCTTAGTAAATTTTTAAGGGTTTTTCCTTCAATTAACTGTCCGATCTTAGACTTATCCTTTCCAGAGATTCTTCTAGGCCCCTTCTCCAAGTTTACTAGCCCTTCTGGAATACTCAACTTTCCCCAAAACCACTAAGTCATTCTTTCTTCGTTGTTTAGGTGGGGTTGGAGTTTCTCTTTTGCACGATATCTACACCATGAGAGTGGTTTCACCGGAGATTAAAGATACCTACATTACAAAGAGACCTATCTCGAACCACAACTATGGTTATAGTTTTGTCCCTTCTAGGAGGAAGGTCAAAGTAATTCTTCCTCTCCCTATTATGGCTGTCTTAGCTAATGTTCCTGACTATATTTTCCTAGATATCACACCGCAACAAAATCTCTATTGCACACAAAATAGGCACAAATATACAATTTCATTCATAAGAGGGAACCCTTGTACAATTCATTAATCATTCAAGTAAAAGGAAGGATTCCCTTGCTCAGATATGCACAACACTTAAAATTACATACATATATGTTATCTTACAAGTATAATAACTTTCCATAGGACATCACCCAAGCCATAAAATAGGTATACACTTACCATACCATCAAAACATGATTCCTTTGCTTTCAATTAAGTTACACAAGGTGGAGATATTTATTTGTTATAGATTATATCCGACCAACTAACTGTGGGTTTACTCCTTTCCACCCTACCATAGACTCTATGTGCTCAGTCACTTTGGCAATATGCCACACCCGTGCCAAGCCATCATACCACCAAGAAATTCTCTATGCTCACCTCTCCTAGCTCGGGCCTCTTTAAGGTTTATCATATGCTTCTACAACATCAAGATTTTGGCCTCTCAGCTTAGGATGGGTTCTTGAGTTCTCATACATGTCCTGTGACTAGTTTCTTGCTTTCCAACTCCCTTAAGTTCTTCTCCTTGTGCACATTTTCCCTTTTTCCCCCTTCTTCCCCTTTGTGTGTTCCTTGCACGTAATCTTCTAGGAAGGTTCATGACCTGTCCCCCTTCTTTTGTCAGAAGGCACCTACGTGTCAATCGTGGGAACCCGTGAGGTATTTCTTTTTGTTCTCTGCTTGACATTTTCTTCTATCCGAGTCAGACCTCCATAATCCCATTCATTGAGGGTGGTTAGTTTCTCAACCACCAATCCTCCTTCATTAACTGATTTTCCTTGAAATTGAGGCCAAGGGAAATAATATGTTCTCTCCAATTCAATTATTTTAGAAAAGGGGCATTGAGTCATCGTATCATAATGAACCTTTCTCTAGGTTTCCCATTCTTTCCCTACACAGTATCATGGCTAGTACTCAAGGCTTCACCACTCAGTCAACTAGTTGGAAGTTAAAATAATGCATTTACATTGTTTGCATACCATGGCATGGAAATCATTAATTATGAATAATTACAATATGAAGGAAACATGGGTGTTGCAATCCCCTCCCTCGTAAAGGAACGCCATCCTTGATGTTCTTTTCATTTCAGGAACACCAACCATGGTTTCATCTTCAAACTTCCTTAGCAATGTAATTCCTCTTCTTTGTCTGGCCCTCTCCATACTCTTGGCATTTATCACCCATTCACAAAAATATTAGACAAAAAGCGTATTAATTCACAATTCCATGCATAAACATTTCATTACTATTCAAAAATCAAGGAAAAATATCCTTATCAACACAATACTTATCTGTGCAATTACGTGGATTTGCATATGTATGACTGTCCCATTAACTTGGCTCACGTTTTTTCTTGACATACCCATTGTGCTCATGATACCAATAAAAGAGTCCCCCAAGTCTTTCACATGAGCTCGAAGTCTTCCCTTCCTTGCCATCACTGGTCATCCAGGTTGAGGCCCAAGCATCTTCTTCTTTTTTATGCAGTCCCTCGGTCGATCCATCTTTCCTGCCAATGTTTTCTCACATAAGAAGATTTTCATAGACTTCATCGAGTCTTACAGTTGGAGCGTCCCCCAAGCTTGTTCTGTTGAGGCTTCCCTCTATTTTTCTCTATTGAAAGCGTCCCTTCAGACCATGTTACCACAACACAACATTCTCTTTGGAGAACATGGATTATCACAAAGTCCTCCTACCACAACAATATCCTTCTCCATGCTTTCCATCTTGACAACCATCATCTATTTATTTAAGATGGACCTATAATCTCACATGTGCCACATGCATATAGTAAATTCGTGAGATATCATCATCAATTTCAACTAAGAATTTTCTTTGAAGTATTACACCCACATGTTTCCATTTCACTTTTATATTTTTCATATTTGTTCCGTATTGGAACCAAATTTCACAAGCATGAGATTTTCCTTCTTATAACATTTTTTTTCAACGGGCATTGGTCTTCCTCATGGGATTACAACACTGCCATATCCAATAACTTTTTTCCTGCAATTCCATCTTCACTCAACCAAACAAATTGATAGTTATCATGCACATACATTTTCGTTTCACACTAACAATCAAATCATATTTATCCATTCAATGATATAAAGTAAAAGGAAATATATTATTCCTTTGACATGCATCATTCCAACATACCATAGTTTTTTCAAATACAATTCAAACATAGAAAAAAAATAGTGAATGTGCCAATGCCCATGTTCACATTCACACACAATGCACCCTTGCATTGATTTCATATTGGTTACTTTTCATACAAGAATTCTACCATGGTGTGTTGGAATTCAACCAATCTCTCACCATATGGATTTATATCCACATTCATTATTACAACAAGACTTTATTTCCTTCTCTAAACTGATCATGACCTTAAATCAACATACATTTTATGAAATTAAAATTTCATATAAATGCATTCAAGAATTCCTTCTTTATGGGTAATTAGGGTGCCAACCCTCATGGTCATGCAATTCTCTTTTTAACTATTCTACAAGTCTAGTAAAGTAATGGAAGATCATTCTTCCATAGTGTATAGTCTTATTCATGCCTATTCATGCAATCATGCACTTTTTCAATGCATTCAATTAATGTGCTTCTTATGAGAACTTTTGTTCCCAATCATTCCCGATCGGTCAAGGCTATCATGACAACTTTGTTCATGAATTTTCTTGCAAGGATCTTAACCATCCTTGGCTGCCAGAGGTCCATACCTCCATCATTCAGGCTATCYTTTTTCTTTAATCATACCYTGCTTGKGTATCAATGACATACATTAGTCACTCAAAATAATTTACATATTATTAAAATAATAGAATATTTTAGAAGGGATTCTTACTGAATCCMTTCATACCATATGCCTTATATGCATGAATACTGTTATACTTGTTCTAGCCGCCAACACCTTTATGATATTACGCCATCAGTGGTGCTCCAAGGGGACTCCTAAGGTCTTTTCATCAACCCTTTTTTACAACAACCTTCTTGTATTATTCCTCTACTTGAGTTTATCCATCATTGACATTTGTCTTTCCCCCAAAACCCCAATCATTTCCTACACACAACATGCACCCTCATATCCACAATTATATTAGTTGTCATGTTAAATAAAAATGTATGTACCTTAGTATTTAAATCAATAAACTTTTTTAGATATGTCCTAGCATATCTAAATGCACTCCATGGACATTATCCTCAATGTTTTCTTGAGTTGAATACAATCAAACTTTCAATTTCCTATATATTCACACAGTTATCAACATTCCCATGCTAAAACACTCACACACAACAACATATCAACTTCTCATCCTAGAGAATCACATTACATAAAAAGAAAAGGGTTAAGGGTGTTGGTTGTGGAGTCTGATTATCTTCCTAATTCAGAGATTTGTTTCAGCCATGCTTGGACCCCATTCCCTAACAAGGTGTGTGGGGGGTATTTCCCCCCCACAACTGTCACCAGGGGGGTCCATGGAAATATTGGGAAAAATTGCCTTGTAAAATATTGTAATTTCGTAGTCAATCTGGACCGTTCATTATAAGGTCGCAAATATGACGGTAGAAGTTATTTTTAGGTTTCTTTTCCCTTGAAGGAAACCCTCTATTATGAGGGAATTGTATTGTGGTTGTGAATATTGTATTATGAGAGAGAAGATTGTGAGACAAAGAAAATGAAGTTACAGTGGGTGTGTTGTAGGTTGTATCCCTTCATTTTGTTGAATAATAAAAAGGAAAGACTTGGAAATTTCTCTGGTGGACGTATCCCACACGGGGTCAACCATGTATATCTGTGTGTCTATTGTATTGTGTATCTTTTGTGTTTTATTTCTGCATTTTTTTTATTTTATTGCTCCGTGATCCTATTTTTTCTAACAAAGGGACTCTTTCCTCTTTCCAACTCATTTGCATAATCAAGAGACTTTCAACATGACTGAATTGTTCCCAAGGTCTCACTTCCTTTGCACATTCATGATTTTAACCAAGCTCATACTCATTTGTTCATTTTCCTTTCACCATTTGTACTTGTTTTCAGAGTTGTTTCTTTTAATTATTACAACTCTGTTAAGCAATTCGTAGTTTTAAAGTAAGAAAAGTATTCATCCTTTCATACTTCTTTTCTTCTGTAGTCTATCCCCTGTTGGGATCTTCCTTCTCTTTTCCTTAGGAAGTCTTGGTCAGGTTCACCTTGACCTTGTTGGATAATTCAACATGCTACAACAACAATCTTTTTGTTCACCCTGAGTTATGAACTTGTGCATTCTCCACATTACCAAATCAGATTGGCCAACATTTATTTGTTAGTATTTCATTCATGCATTATGTTTTAGAATGTAATCCATGATTCTTATATAGATAGGCTTGCAACCTACTGCCTAATTTCTCAACAATTATTGATGTTATGGCTCTATTCTCTTGAAAGAATCTTTGCACAGTTCCTCCACATGGAACTTCTTCAACATGCAACCCCTCTTGTTTCATATCCAATACCATCCAAAACAACCACAATCTAGAGTTAGCTTCAACTTATTATTTCATGGATTCACCCAATATTCCATAAGGAATTATCGATATGCATCTCTATTATGCATTCAATTTACACATCCACACATGCACATGATTCTATTGTTCTTTTATTCACCATGCACTCATCCACCTACATATTTAATTTAGATTAATCTCACTCATTATTATTAAGAGTCACTTGTGTGCAATTTTCAAGGAAAATTTATATTTTCTTCTACTCATAATAACAGAGCACCCTTTCTCATTGCTCCTTTGGTATTTCATATTCAATTTCTCTGAGGATATGGAATACCTCCCCCTCAAGATATTATTAAAAAAGAAACAGTCAAGACTCTTCGAAATAGAGTCATCCATGCATCCATGGTATTTATTCAATCCTAGCAAGTTCAATTTGTGCCTTACATTTCACTTATTCAGGAAGTCATATCATACCTTTAGTATACATATACCCATATATTATGCATATGCCTTTCTTGCACATTTCACATTATTCATTTATGTTTATATGATATGAATATCATCCTTCTTTAAAGAGAAATTACATCCATCCACATGGTTAGTCTCACATACACATTCATTTCTTCCTTCAAAGTAGGAAACCTTATAACTAATTCATTCCATGCACTCAAGCATCCACTTACATACACATATATTCAACATGCAAGTTCACTGGTTGCACCCTTTTTCCATGTCATTCACACAAATTGACATTACAAACTTCCATGCCATTCCTCGCTGTGATTATTACAGTCATTCGTATGACAAGTTCCATATGGGTACTCATAATTATCCAACCTTCTCTCATGGAAGTATCCAACAATAAGTCACTCTTTCCCAGCTACTATAAAAACATTTACAGTTCAAAAATACAACTAGGTATTTACAATATTACCCAGGGAAGTAAAATTCCCAAATCCAACTTCCTTTCATGCTTCAAACCATTATTTAATTCATGATTAGTCATAATCATTCACAAGAACACTTTAAGGAATTATCACAATCCTATTTCTTTCTTTCACAACGCAGAGGAAAATACAAATATGTAATTAGTGTATTCATGGATTTGCACTCCAACATATCAAATTTCTTTAGTATTTCAACTGCATACTTCCCTTGGTTAAGGAATATCTTCTCTGGGCTCTGCCAGACCTCAAGACCTAAGAAATAGTGCATTAGGCCAAGGTCTTTCATCTCAAATTCTGCAGGGAGCTTCTTCTAACAATCAATGATGAGATTTTCTTCTCTAGTTAAGAATAAGTCATCCACATACAACAACAATATAACATGCTCATCATTCATAACCTTGAAGTAAAAGTTAGAATCAAATTTACTCTTGGTAAAGCTCAAGCTCATCAGAAAGTTGTCAATCCCTCCATAACAAGTTCTAGGAGCTTGTTTTAATCCATACAATGCCTTCTTCAACTTGCAGACATGAGTCTTCTTGTCTTCAAATTCAAACCCATGAGGTTGTTCTATATACACTTCTTCTTCAATGACACCATTCAAGAAGGTTGTTTTCACGTCCATCTAGTGTAACTTCCACTTCATCTTAGTTGCAAGAGCTATGATGGTTCTAATTGAAGTGTATCTGGCTACAGGAGAAAACGTCTCTTCATAGTCAATGCCTTTCTTTTGAGAAAAGCCATGAGCAACAAACCTTTATTTATATTTCTCAATACTTCCATCAACAACATGTTTTATTTTGAAAATCCATTTGGAAGATACCACATCCTTTCTCTTTGGTCTGGGAACTATTTCCCATACATCATTCTTTATAATGGATTGGTATTCTTCTGTCATGACATCTACCCATTCTTTCTTATGAATATCTTATTCAAAGAAAGTAGGCTCCTTCTCTAAGAGATCACACATCAAAGCCATATAACTAGAGAATGGCTTGGGTTTCTTGACTTGTCTCATGGCTCCTTCATGGGCACCATACTTCTCTCCATCTTAAATAAGTTCCCTAGCCCAGGCTGACTTTATCTTGTGGGAGATCGTGATCTGGGCAGATTCTATTATGTCACAATCTTCTAAAATATCCTCATCAAGGGAAGTTATGAATTCCCTCACCGGTTCTGCAAATCTGGGAGCCACATGTTCTTCTTCATATACTTCTTCAAGTTGACATCTTCTTGATTTCTTGAGTGTTGCATCTTTATCAAAGGTTACATCCCTGTTGATCTCAATATGATGGTAACCTGGTATATAAACTCTGAAGGCCTTGGAGACCTCACAGTATCCAACAAATATTCCCTTCTTTCCTGAAGGGTCCAACTTGGTTCTCTTCTCTTTTGGAATGTGTACAAATATTGGGCAGCTAAATATTTTGAGATGGCTTACTTATGGCTTCTTTCTGGAGAACATTCTTCAGGGGTTTTGAACCCAAGTGCACTATGGGATAATATTTTGTGTACATATATTGTTTTTTTTGCTGCTTCTTCCCATAAGTGCATTGGAAGATCTTGATCATGGATCATAGTCTTCACTACTTCCATTATAGTTATGTTCTTTCTTTCTACCTAACCATTTTGTTGAGGATTTTAGGGAGTGGTGAGCTCACTCTTGATCCTGACATCTTTGCAAAATGTTGAAAACTCTCTTGAGGTGTATTCTCCTCCATTATCAAACCTAAGTATCTTGATATTTCTTTCATAGAGATTCTTTATCAAGGCTTTTAATTCCCTGAATTTATTGAACACTTCATCTTTTGATTTCAAAAAGTAAACCTAGGTTTTCTGATAATAGTCATCAATAAAAGACACATAGTATACATACCCACTGATAGAGGTTGATGGCATTGGGCCACATACATATGAGTGAATTATCTCTAGGACTCCTTCTACTTTATTGACTCTCTTCTTGATGTTCTTTCCTTGTGCACATCCGTTGCACACACCTTCATGGTCAACCTTGAATTCTGCTAGATCTGTGATTTCCTTGCTTACATATGATAATGCCTTGTAGT
>JASDQU010245408.1:695-13187 GCA_032191745.1 Picea mariana | reverse complement strand
TATACACTAAGATCAACAACTGGAGGAGCCAGTTCAGGAAACACTATTCAAAATGGCAGGACACGATCCCACTATCAGATTACCAGAATTTTGAGGGGAAGAAGCAGAAGTCCCTAAGAAGCATTTGTTCATTTGTGCAAATATCTGGGAGGCAAAGCAGATCACTGATGAAGATTCCAAACTCGTGCAGTTAGCAATTATGCTCAGAGACTGCACACTAGACTAGTACATGAGTCTAGACACAAGCAGTGCCTCTGGGATGACGAGGACACTAAAATACATTAAGAAGCCACTGATTAATGAGTTCCAGAAGCTGAGCTCAGAGGATCAGTACATGAATGAGATGATCAAGATAAGAAAAAAACCAGGAGAATCTATATGGGAGATTGACCAGAGATTCAAGCAACTAAAGGGAAAATTAAAATACCTTAGGACCGAAATGAAACATCGACACTTGTTCGTACTACTCCCACACTTAAAATATCCCTTATGACAACAAAAATTTCAGACACAGGCAGAGGCTCTGCAGGCAGCCTTGCAACTAGAAGAAAACCAGTAGCAGCAGGCAGACCTACTTATTGAAGAATTGAAGGAAGATTTAAAGAATTTAATGTTTCAGCTGACCCAAAATAAGAACAAGGACAGACAAGAAGTCATTTGGTGCACCACATGTAGGACAGAAGGACACCACAAGAAAAAATGCCCAAAATTCGCACAGTATATGGCAACAAGTATGCCAAATCCACATCCACAAGGAGGATTATGGTGTGAAATGATACATGACCATCGTTTCACGCCAGAAACGCCCTAGATAGACAACACACTCAGCACRCATTCAAGGATATGAGAGGCACCAACCCTCTCGATTTCAAATTTCAAATTGAAATTAAATGAATTAAATGCTTGTAAGGCTGGTAGAGCCAAAGCCATGCTTGTATGCAGGCTGTAGTTAGTGTCACCTTAAATGGTTGATAGGYTGATATCTAGATCCAATCTGGACTAGACAACCATTGAATGTAATTGAATGTAATTTATGAGAGTAGGTGAGATGGAGGGAAGAGCTCGAGGAGTCCCTTTTGGTAAAARATCTTTGTATCTAGACTCATTAGAACCAGGAAGAAAKAAAAAAGAAAAAAAGAGAGAGTTCTGCGAGAGGTAKATATGTATATTAGAGAGGAGAAAAGAGASGAACTGAGACTCTATTGCAGTTCGAGATTTTGTAACCTTTGTATAACCATTTTGAGATTAATACAAAGAGAAGTTCTTCCTGCATGAGAWTCTTTGTGTGTTTATGTGTTTATGAATCAATGCCATATGTGTGTTATTTTATGTTGTAGATGTATGTTAGGTTCCATCTGCAGGTGATAGATAGACTTCTCTACCTATCTGTGAGTTTATTTGATTTTTAGTCTGGGTTCTTTGTGGTTTCATGAAAGAGGTTGCATGACAAAGTACTGAGGAATCTGAAGGCTAGTGCATGAGTGCACTTTTGAGTTCTTTGGAATTCAGACAAAGACGTTCCAGGAGGGCGCACTAGAGGAAGTCTTAGACTTAGGGAGAATCCTCAAGGTTGTTGAACACCTTGGAGGTAAGACTGTGCAGAGGAGGGCACGGAGAAGATAGAATCATTGTAGGTTCTGTAGAGCTCTACCAGGAGGGCATTGAGTGAGTGCATAAAGTTCACAGAAGGAATTCTATTTAGAGTTCAGGGGAAGGGGAAGTGTCGAAGAGAAGACAATTACAAAGTTGCTAAATACTCTATTGGCTCACAAGGAGTGCTTGAGCATAAGTTTCCAGAGGTAACTTGCATCTCTTAGAAGGATAGAAGGGACATAGACCTTTGAGGTCCAAGCAGTTAGATCTCAAAGAGGACAAATACCTTTGAAAGGAGTGCACCAGGCCAACACTCAGATGAAGGTGTTGAATGACATCCATCTGAAGGCTAGTCAAGCACAACGAGGATGCGCGGAGTGAACTTGTTTCGAGTTTGAAGAAGCTCATGAGGTCGAGCATAGAAGTGTGCTAGGAGGAGCACCCAAAACTCTTTTGAGGAAGCAGAGGGCCGAGCCCCTTAGATCTGAGTCATTTTGAAAATCTCAGGGGGGACAACGTTCTTAGAATGTAATTGAGACCCAAAATATTTGGGCTTGAGGAAGAATCAAAGGTCGAATCCTTCGACACTTAGAAAATATTCTAAGGCAAGGAAGGTTCCAAAGCTCAGGAGGGGGAGCACAACTGTCGTTGGATTGGTACTGGGAGAGAAGATCTGGACTGCCAAATCTACATCTAGGCACACATGAGATTGCACAGGGGAATGCACAAGAGATTAGATTTGGGCCATCAGATCTAGCGCAGATAGTCGACAGTCGTCGGATCTGTAGGAACAACTCGTGCACACAAGAGACTTCACATTTCAATTTTTCGGGGTTTGGAGAACATTGTGTCTAGAGTGGAGGGTTACGAAACCCTGAAAGAAGTTAGGAGCATCCATTCAGCTGACACGTGGAAGAATTCCACATAAGTTGGAGGTTTAAAAGGGGAAGAGTCGACATCATCGTGGTCATCCATCGGAAAAGACGTGTGGCGAGAGTACAACATTTCGCTAACTCGCTACTGAAGAAAGTCAACGTATGGAGCAGAGAGAACTTGCAATAGATGAAATTGCAATTTGATCGCAACCGTTGATCAAGGGAGAGACTTGGACCGTTGATCGTCCAAGGGGGAATCATCGACATTAGGGTATTGGGAGTTGGGAGGACAACAATCCTTGACTTTCACATCGTCGATATGAAAAATGCAATGAGCAAATTTTGGGTTCAGTCGATGATCACAGGACAGCGTCACGTGGAGGAAGACCAAGGGAGGAGTTAAGGACCATTAAGCCCTATTTTAGGTTTCGAAACTTGAATGAGTCAGGGAGACTCAACAACAGGATTCGCGAAGTCACAAATTTTGAAAGTGTCGTTTGAAGTAAGGCCTGTGGTCATGAGAATGGTCAGATGAGGGAGGAGCTAAAGACTCATTAACCCTTTAAGGGTTTTTCATTTCAAAGGACAAGGACCCGAGGTGCTCTGCATTGAAATCCAGGAAGTCCTGATTTGCGAAAGGCGCCTCTTGGCATGGCCTGAGGTCATAGCATCGTGTTCGCATGGAGGTGAAGCTCACACCTTGTGCATGTTTGCGTAGGTGGGGTTTCTAAAGGACCTGTGGTTTTGTCCGAAAGGTTTCAGCAGAGAACCAGGGAGCTGCTTCAGTTCATCATTGGAAGAACAATCCTTGACCGGGATGTCAACGGACCCTGTTGAGTCAAAGGTAGGGGGTCTGCGTCAGGTGGTATCATAGCTTTCACATAATTGATTAATTTAGGCCAGGGAAGAGTGAATAAGAAGACAGTTCGATACCGTCAGTGGTATCAAGAGCTAGAGGAAGATAGAGTGTTGGTTCTCTGTGTGAAATATTTTTGCAGGGTGTGCAACAAATGGTAGATATCCAGGTGGGTTGAGCCAGAAGAACCACTTGTGTTCTTGAAGGTGGAAAAGGAAGGATGGCTACTGAAGGCCATGAACATGATCCAAGAGGAGAGTGACAACAGAAAAACAAGGCTAAGATAGGCGAAGAGCTCGACGAGATAAGAGAAAGAATGGAGAATCTTGCATTTAAAATGCAACAGGATGCTAAAGAGCATTGGGTGTACGAGTGGCCCATGAAGAAAAAGGTAAAATGGCCCGTTCGGAAATTGTTGGCCAGAGGACAATGAAAGCTATTGATAGGATGGATGAGGCATGTTGAAAGCCTTAGAAGTGAAGAGGAAGTGGTTCATATCTATGAGCCATAAGCTGGGAAGAGTCTCAGTGATGGTGAGGAGGAGAGATCAAGCAGAGATCTCAGAAACTGCCAAGTGAGCGGTGAGGAAATTTCAATTTTTCAGGTGGGAAATGAGATGGGATCATTGGAGGATCTCATAGGCTGCCAGAAGGGCAGGACATAAATCCCAAATTGTCAGTTGGGCAAGGAAAGCGAGATGAGATTGGTTGACAATATCATGAACTCAGAGGTGAGTTCATATCAGCAAGGAGAGATAATGGAGAGGGATCAAATATGCCTTCTAATCATTGGAGGAATAGAGGTATTCCTGCCATGTAGCCCAGTTGAGGCCAAAGCCTGTGTTGCAGTTGCAACAATAACAGGGGAAGGACAACCAGATGTGAATTTTATAGAGGAGGAGAAGGAGCATATACTAATCTCTACCCTAGCAGAAGAAGAGCATGCAGACAAGATGCTCACTCCATGGGAGGAGGAGTTAGAGATGATGGAGGATTGGTTGAACCATCCAGAGCCAGTAGATGACTTCCATGAGAATACAATCATGCATATTTTGGGAGAAGAGCATTCGGAGAAATTTCTCGAAAAATTCATCCAGGGAGATGAACAGGTGACTGCAGCGTCGAGGCATGAGGTAGAAGATGAATTGGAATTCTAGTCTGGGGAGTAGTTGGGGGAAGCTGGAGTTGAACCAGTGCAAGGAGAAATGGCAGAAGCTAATATGTCAGAGAAGAGGAATCAACAACAGGTCAGTCAAGAAGAGACTACAGAGATGAAATCTGCAGTAGAGTGGCAAGTCAAGGCCACAAGAGATGGAGAAACTTTCAAGGGGGGTCTAATTGATCTACCCATTTGTAGGGAAGAAGTGTAGCAGAAAAGAGTTCCAAAGAACCAGCCATGGGAAAAGCTAGAAGAAGTGATAGAAGAAATCAGAAGGCTGATGTTGATGGAAGTGCATGAGATTGCCAACGGGAAGAAGTTGAACAAAAGAAAACCTACAAGAGCAACATGAAAGATGTAGCAACAACATCGAAGCAGTGGAGTAGATGGAAAAATCCAAAGAACAGTTTGGGATCTAGGTGGATTTCAACAACGGTGTTGGGAAGCTCGTGAGAAGTAGGTCATGAATTTTTCGTAGCTGTGGAGTATGATGCAGGAGCATCGCTTCATGCCAACAACGCACCAACTAGATACCAAACTCAACGCACATTCAAGGAGACGAGAGGCACCAGCCCTCTCGATTTCAAATTTAAAATTGAAATTAAATGAATTAAATGATTGTAAGTCTGGTAGAGACAAAGCCATGCTTGTATGTAGGTTGTAGTTAGTGTCACCGTAAATGGTTGACAAGCTGATATCTAGATCCGATATGGACTAGACAGACATTGAATGTAAATTGAATGTAATTTATGAGAGTAGGTGAGATGGAGGGAAGAGCTCAAGGAATCCCTTTTGGTAAAATATCTTTGTATATAGACTCATTAGAAACATAGATAAAGAAAAAAGAAAAAAAGAGAGAGTTATGCGAGAGGCAAATAGGTAGATTAGAGAAGAGAAAAGAGAGGAGCTGGGAATCTGTTGCAGTCTGAGCTTTTGTAACCTTTGTATAGGCATTATGAGATTAATACAAAGAGCAGTTCTTCTTGCATGAGATTCTTTGTGTGTTTATGTGTTTATGAATGAATGACATCTGTGTGTTATTTTATGTTGTAGATGTATGTTAGGTTCCATCTGCAAGTGATAGATAGAATTCTTTATCTATCTATGAGTTTATTTTATTTTCAGTCTGGGTTCTTTGTGATTTCATGCAAGAGGTTGCATGACAGAGTACTGAGGACTTTGAAGTCTAGTGCATGAGTGCATTTCTAATTTCCGCGGAATTCACACAAAGACGTGCCAGGAGGGTGCACCAGAGGAAGTCTTAGACTTAGGGAGAAGCCTCAAGGTTGTTGAACACCTTGGAGGTAAGATTGTGCAGAGGAGGGCGCAGTGAAGACATAATCATTATAGGTTATGTAGAGCTCTGCTAGGAGGGCATTGAGCGAGTGCATAGAGTGAACATAAGGAACTTTATTTCAAGTTCAGGGGAAGGAGAAGTGTTGAAGAGAAGACACTTACAGAGTTGATAAATACTCTGTTGGCTCACAAGGAGTGCTTGAGCATGAGTTTCCAGAGGGCACTTGAATCTCTTCGAAGGACAGAAGGGACATAGACCTTTGAGGTCCAAGCAGTTAGAGCTCAAAGAGGACAAAGACCTGTGCAAGGAGTGCACTAAGCCAACACTCAGATGAAGGTGTTGAATGACAGCCATTTGAAGGTTATTCAAGCACAAGTAGGACACACAGATTGAACTTGTTTCGATTTCAAAGAAGCTCAGGAGGTTGAGTGAAGAAGTGTGCTAGGAGGAGCACCCAAAAGTCTTTTGAGGAACCAAAGGGTTGAGCCCCTTGGATCTGAGTCAGTTTGAAAAGATCGGGAGGGAAAACATTCTCAGAACGTATTCGAGACCCAAAATATTTGGGCTCGAGGAAGAATCGAAGGTCGAATCCTTCGACACTTAGAAAATATTCTAAGGAAACGAAGGTGCCAAAGCTCAGGAGGAGGAGCACAACTTCCCTTGGATCGGTACTAGGAGAGAAGCTCTGGACCGCCGAATCTATGTCCAGGCACACATGAGATTGCATAGGGGAATGCACATGAGATTAGATCTGGGTCGTTAGATCTAGCACAGATAGCCAACAACCGTCAGATATGTAGGAGTTGTGCGAACCTTAACGACTTGTGCACACATGAGACTTCACATTTTGGTTTTTCGGGGTTTGGAGAACATAGTGTTTGGAGTGGAGGGTCACAAAACCCTGAAAGAATTCAAGAGCGTCCATTCATATGACATGTGGTATAAGTCCACATAAGTCAAAGGTTTAAAAGGGAAAGATCCGACATCATCATGGCCGTCCATCAGAAAGGACGCGTGGCGAGAGTTCAATGTTTTGTTGACTCGCTACTAAAGAAAGTCAACAGAGGGATAAGAGAGAACTTAAGACAAGTGAAATTACGATTTGATAGAAACCATTGATCAAGGGAGAGACTTGAACCGTTGATCGTCCAAGGGGGAATCATCGACATTCGGGTATCGAGAGTTGGGAGGACAACATTCCTTGACTTTCACATCTCCGATACTTGAAATGCGACGAGCACCTTTTGGGTTCAGCCAGTGATCACTGGACAGGGTCACATGGAGGAAGACCAAGGGAGGTGCTAAGGACCATTAAGCCCTATTTTGGGTTTTGGAACTTGAAGGAGTCAGGGAAACTCAGCAACAAGATTCGCGAAGTCGCAAATTCCGAAAGTGCCATTTGAAGTAAGGCCTATGGTCATGGGAATGGTCACATGAGGGAGGAGCTAAAGATTCGTTAACCCTTTTCGGGGTTTATCATTTTGAAGGACAAGGACCTGAGGTTCTCTGCATTGAAATCCAGGAAGTCCTGATTTGTGAAAGGCGCCTCTTGGCGTGGACTGAGGTCATAATGTCGTGTTCTCATGGAGGTGAAGCTTGCACCTTGTGCATGTTTGCGCAGGTGGGATTTCTGAAGGACCTGAGGATTTGTCCAAAAGGTTCCAATAGAAAACCAGGGAGCTGCTTCAGTTCATTAGAGGAAGAATGATCCTTGACCGGGAGGTCAACGGACCCTGCCGAGGTAGAGGTGGGGGGTTTGCGTCACGAAATATGCAATAAAATGGGGCATGACCCTTATCACTGCACGATGATGCAGAAATACCAGACAGTTCCAAATAATTCATATTGCACCTTTTGTAAGTCAGTGGACCATGATGACAAAGATTGTAGAACTATGGAGCTGATGTGGGAAAGAATATCGGATGCATATAGGGTATAGGCCTAAATGATGTCTGGGAAAGCATCACCACAGTTCAATAAAGCCCCATATCCATACAACACAGTGCAACAACAGTACAATACTACGCAACAACCATACAAGAACGTGCAACCGCAGTATAACCCAACACAACCCCAATACAATACCCCAATGTACAATCAGGCACCACAGTATAACGCGTCGAGAGGTGACCGAGTAGGCTACCGAGGAGGAGGATAAGCCAGAGGAGGATTCATATGCGGTAGAGGACCAGTCACATGTCACAATTGTTAGCAACCGGGACATTATGCACGGGAATGTCCACTTCCACCAGCAACTTGTATGTATTATCGTGCATCAGACCACGATACAAAGGAATGTCCGACACTACTAGTAAATATCTAGGAAAAGAGGAACCAGAACAATAAAAATGTCCAGTGGATTTTAGCCGAAGCAAGGGATGATGGATAAAACATCAATATAGTTACTCGTGGAGGGATGAAAATAGGAAATGACGCAATTCGATAGGAAGCAACACAGAACCAGTGGGTAAAGAAGAACACTGAACCAAGAAAGTAGTTCGACGCGCCAAAAGAAAAGGAGACCTTTAAGGAATCCAGACAAGAATTTCAGAAGAGGACACATCATCGACTTCAACTGCGCAACCATTCAAGGAAGCCCTAAAATATGAGATGCCACCATCATTGGATCATACCAATGGAATACAGCCCAAGGGACAAGTAAGTACAATCAAATGCTTTTTGCAATCATCCGTGAAAGTATTAAGTGATCCTTCATTTTTGAAAATCTTGCAAAACATACTAGAGAAATGTAACAACGAGACGGAAGAAAAGCTAGAACCAAAAACCATCAACCACCTACACATAAGAAGAAGAACAAGTAGGGAATTTAGAATAAATGATAACATTGGGGATTTCAATATGGGAGACATTATACTAGACCTAGGATCCGAAGTGAATGTGCTACCAAAGAAGACATGGAAATGTATGGGAGAGCCAACACTGGGATACTCAAATGTCCAATTAAAACTAGCAAATCAGCATAGAGTCCTACCAATAGGTAGACTGAAAGGAGTGACAATAGATCTTGATGGAGTGCGCACTAAAGCAGACTTTGAATTCATTGAAATAGTGGATGACACAACCCCTTACCCGACATTGCTTTGTCTGGATTGGGCGTTTGAAAACCAGACCATAATCAATTTGAAAACTAGAAAAATGACATTTGAATCCAGAGAATACAGGGTCATAGCACCACTAGCTCCATTGGAAGGGGAAAGGTTCGTAGAACCCACTTGCCTGGACTTAGAGGAGAACGACCAGTTGTACAGAACAATTGTGCGCGATGAGGATTACGTAAACCCAAATGCATACGGGGTACTTAGTTGGTGGAGCATTACTTCATGCGCAACAAAGTATCCACATGAAGATGTGTACGAATAGAACACCCAATAAGATGGGTAGGCATAGAAATCAAAGAACCACCCAGTTTCCATGGACTAAATGATTTGGAAACATTCTTGACACAATACGAAGACGAAGTATTCGAAAACCAACGATCGTTAGCACTTGAATTAGCACTTAAGGCCACACCCGCAAGATGGTGGGGAGCACATAAAAAGACCATCAGAGACTAGTATCAATGTAAGCGACTAATGTGCATAAGGTTCGGCACAAAACAAGAGTACAACAAACAACAGAAATACGATGAACAAGAGGCACCATCAGAACACTTGGCGAAGTGCAAAATGCTCTGGAAAATGACACCACCAGAGGAATGGCCTCATCACTTCATACATACTTTAGAGGGCATACCAGTGAACTAGTATACATACCATAAATTGCGCAAAGGAACTACAACATGGAGGACATTGCAACAGAAATTCACAATCACTTTCTCATTCGAACATGAGAACCCCAACATAGACGTATCCCTCAAACGAATCAGAGGATTAATATTCATCAAAGAACCAGAAATAGAATTTATTACAAGAGAGCAACAGCGGAATAAACAAACTATCAAAGAACTATTGTTATGGTACGATGTATAGGAGGAAGCACCATATGAAGATGATCCATGTGATATTCAGATCGAAGAAGTAGAAGGCGAAAGAGATGTGGAAGGACCACCCATAGAATCATAATTCATTTCCACACCAATCAAGGTAAATAAAGTTAACATCGGGATAACTGAGCAACCCAAGATGGCCAACATTGGGGACTAATGGGATGAGAAAATAGTAGAAAGCATCACAGAATTATTACGCAGATATAGCGACCTTTTTCCCACAACATTTACAGAGATGAAGGGTATAGCCGGAGAACTGGGAGAGATGAAGATACCACTTAGACCTGAAGAGAGACCTATTAGACAGCGACCCTACAGACTTGACCCCATATATAAATAGAAAGTTAAATATGAGATCGACAGAATGCTCGAAGCCAGCATCATCGAACCAGTTGAGGAATCATAATGGATAATCTCGATGGTAGTACAGGACAAGAAACAGGGCAGAGGGATCAGGATATGCGTCGACTTGAGGAAGTTGAACGATGCATGCCTACACGAATCATTCCCTACACCGTTCATGGATGAAGTGTTAGAGAATGTGGGGGGACATGAAGCTTACTCATTCACTGATGGATTATCAGGCTACCATCAGATTAAGATAGCACAGGAGGATAGACACAAGACCACGTTTGTGATGGAATGGGGATCTTATCATTACATAATCATGATGTTTGGACTGAATAATGCACCTGCAGTATTCTCCAAAGTGGTCATCGCAGCATTTAAGGAATTCATCCATCAGTTCCTTGAAGTATACATGGATGAATGGATAGTTTATAGTCTGTTGAAAAACCATGTGGAAGTTTTATGATTGATGTTAGAAAGATGTAGACAATGCCAGATATCACTAAACATCAAGAAATGCATATTTGGAACACTATTTGGGATACTATTGGGCCATATAGTATGCAAACAAGGCTTGTTATTGGATTCGGCCAAGATCACCATCATTGTTAACTTACCAACACCAAAAACAGTTCGACAACTAAGAGAAACCTTAGGGAACCCAAGATACTACAAGAAATTCATCAAAGGGTATGCACAGATCTCAACACCAATGGAGAAACTGTTAAGGAAGGATACAAAGTATCAATGGAACAATGAGTGCCAACACGATCTAGATACCTTGAAGGAACATATGGTTACCACACCGATATTAGTATTTCTAGACTAGGAAAAGAAATTCCATGTGCATGTAGATGCATCAATGATAGCACTGGGAGCTATCTTTGTGCATCCAGGAGCAAAAGACTCGGATCATCCGATAGCGTTCGCAAGAAGAAATTTATCACACTCACAACATAATTATAAAATGACAAAAAGAGAAGGCCTAGCCATGGTCTATGTGGTGCAGAAGTTCAGACATTGCCTATTGGGAAAACACATTAAGATGTTTACAGATCACTTAGCCCTGAAATACCTAGTCAAAAAGATAGTGTTGGGGGGGAGAATTTGTCGATGGTTACTGCTATTTCAAGAATTTGATTTTGAAGTAATAGTTAAACCAAGAAAATTGAATGCAGGACCTAACCACCTGTCCAGGGTCAAAAATGGAGAAGAACCTATGAATTTAGAAGACAACTTTCCGGATGCATGGTTATTCTCAATACAGATTTCTAATGACTACTTCACAGAGATCATCCAGTACTTGAGCACATGTATTGTGCCGCAAGAATATACCACCATGTAGAAGAAGAACCTGGTAGTCCGCCCAACCGACTTTCAACTGATCGCAGGACACCTATACAAGATGGGCATAGACAACATCTTGCGAAGGTACGTATTAGAGCACAAACAACCAAGAATTTTATCAGAATCCCATGAGGGAATTATGCAGTACAAGCTACCGCGCAAAAGGTACTACGTTCAAGACTCTGGTGGCCACCGATTCATAGGGACTCGAAAGAGTAATGTTAGGGATGCGACGTCTGTCAAAGGGTAGGACAACCCAACAGAAGGGATGAGATGACACTACGAACACAAGTAACATTACATGCATTTGAAAAATGGGCAATAAACTTTGTGGGACCAATTAACCCACCAGCCAAAAAACAGGGGCAAGATATATTATCACCACGACATAATACCTAACAAAATGGGTGGAAGACGCACCAGTAAAATATTGCAGCGCAGAGACAGTTGCACACTTCTTGTTTGAACAATTAATCACTAGATTTGGGTGCCCAAGAGTTTTGATGAGAGACCAAGGCACACACTTCATAAATAGCACCAGCCACGTGATGACTGAAGAGTTTGAAATTCATCACCAAAAGAGCACACCATATCATCCACAGGCGAATGGCATAGTAGAAGCCTTCAACAAAATTCTAGAGAACGCACTGACAAAGATTTGTAATGTCAACAGAGATGACTGGGACCTCAAAGTACCAACAATATTATGAGCATATAAGACCACATGCAAAACGTTGACAGGGCACACACCATTCAAACTAGTCTATGGCCAAGAAGTAGTAGTGCCATTAGAATTTTTAGTACTCAGCTTACGCGTAGCAGCTATCACACAAATCAAAGAACGAGGTGCAGTACATGAAAGATTGAATCAGTTATTGTCAATGGAGGAAGATCGACTATTGGCAGGATTCCATCAACAAGTGAAAAAAGCGAGATATAAATCCTGGCATGATCGACATATCAAGAAGAAAACGTTTAAGGAATGAGATCTAGTATTGCTCTATGGCAGTAA
>JASDQU010245406.1:0-16927 GCA_032191745.1 Picea mariana | reverse complement strand
GCATGGTTGATGCACTTGTTTATGGTACAGGTTGATTACAGGTTGAGGTACAGGTTGATGCATGGTTGATGCATGGTTGATGCATGGTTCAGATTTATTGGTATAGGTTTACAATGGTATATCTCACAGTGATAGTGTGACAGTGGTTCCATCATTCTACTTCTACTTTAGGGTGGCAGGACGGGGCAAGAACAGGTGGTTGTAGCTGGAGAACATTGGGGGTTGTATCCTCCTTCTGGTTGTAGCCAGAGATTTGGGGAGTTGGAGCTTCCCTCAGGTTGTAGCCCGAGAAACTAGGGGGTTGGAGCCTCCTTCTAGTTGCAGCTGGAAAACAAAGGAAGTTGGTGCTTCCAATGAATGTAATTCTTCAAAACATATAAGAAAAAACATTCTGTGGTTTTCTTCCGATTTGGGTTTCCACGTAAAACACTGGTGTACTGTATATGTGTGTGATTGTTTATTTATTACTGCTCATTATTGGATAATAATTCTACATTGATATCACATTTGAAGAAAAATGATTATAATTACGTTATTACTGATTCACCCCCCTCTCAGTAATCCAACATTACTTAACTCTAGATCCATCATATGTTTAAATTGTTATTCTTAGCTTCTATTAAATTTAATCTAATATATGATCCATCTGTTATTTATATAAATTTATAATATACATGTTACTTTAGATCATATTATTAAAAATTGATATTGATATATAAATATATTTGGATATATGTAAATTAATGTAAATATGATTTCACATATATAAAATAATTTATGGATCATAATCTAATATATCTTGTTTATTATTATTTATCATAATAGATAGATTACCAGTATCTAATCCATCTGTTTTTTATGTAAATTTATAATATACATGTTACTCGATCATATTATTAAAGTTGATATTAATATATAAATATATTTGAATATATGTAAATTAATGTAAATTATATAAAATAATTTATGGATCATAATATAATATATCTTGTTGGTTATTATTTATCATAATAGATAGATTACAAATAGATTATTTGATGTGGAAATAACTTTATAGAATGTGTAGCCTCATATATATATATAAGTGTTTTGTTGTGTTGTTAATAATGGAAGTTGCAGAACCTTGTTGTTTATCATAGTACTTACATTGTAGAGGTTGTTAAGTATCATAATATTTCAGTGGGTTATATATTTACATCGTTTTCATTTTCAATGTCTAATATGAAAGTGTTAGAATGACTCCATATTATTCTTAAAAGTTGAGTTCATTTTCATTATAATATGGAATGTGGAAGTGTTAGAATGATTCCATATTTTTCTCAAAACTTAACAAAATCCATGAGAACTCTAACACTCCCCCCAAAAATTCAAGAACTCAAAAACTATTTCAAAAAGCACCTTGATTAATGAATCATTTTTCTTCATAGTTACTAATATGTATAGGAGCCCACAGGGGTGTAGACCTATTGGCATGTGCCGTGTAAATGGAAGGCAATATGTAAAGGAGGTCTCAAGTTCAATTCTCACCCCGCTTTACTTGTGCTCCATGCTTGCGGGATGTGTGGCGCACTTGGGGGTATAGTGGTAGTGGACGGGTATCGACCAAGTGTCACGCGAGTACGAGAACCGCGAGTTGTCGATTCCCCCAGTATAATAATAATAATAATAATAATAATAGGCAATGTCTAATGCTGCCACAATAGTGCACATCATCCCTGGGTGCATTTCTACACGGTAGAAACATACATAAATATAGATAATATTGAAAAATGAAAACAAAATTACAATACATAAGTCTTAAAATTTCAAAATGTACCTGTTATACATTTCCCCATATCTCATAAAGCACAACTAAGACATTGGCTTTGTTCACTTATCATAATATTTTTAAATTTTTATATTAAAGTACCAATGTTTTTTATTTAGTCAATATTATATTTTTTTAAAATGTACACATGTCAACTCTAGGTTGAGAATTGAAGGAATTACACGTCTCTTTCTCTTTATTTTTAAACTTTTACATTGTTTTTAGCTGTTGTCTAATTGTTCTAAGTTTTGGTGGAAATCACAATTTTATGTTGTTTAAATTGCATTTATGTTGTCTAATTGTTCTAAGTTTTGGTGGAAATCACAATTTTATGTTGTTTAAATTGCATTTATGAATGCATAAATGGATTCAACGTGTTGAAAAACCCGAGACACTGGGATTATACATACTTAGCCACTCAAATATGCACATTCAACACTTCCTCACTGATTTCACGCAAAATTAAATAGAAATAATGTAGGGAAAAAATGGCCAAAACTTAAAATCTTTAAACTAAAGTTTGTTTTTTATTTAGTCAATATTATATTATTTTTTAAAATGGATACATGTCAACTCTAGATTGATCACGAAAGGAATTATACATCTCTCCCATACTAAATGTAAAAATACCTTTAAACCCAATTATTATATAATTTATTAATTAAAAGTAATAGATTTTAGTTTTTTATAGAAACATTTTTAATGTGTCATTCATTATGTTTTCTATTTAAATTTGAAATAAATTATTATATAATTGGTTAATTGGAGATTTGTATGTGTAGATATTATTTTGAAACTCGTAATGTAAAATTATATATTGTCTATATGAGTTCTAAAACATGAACTTTTTGAAGAAAAATTGTATTAATTGATGGGTCTAAAACATGCACTTTCTGAAGTTGAAAAAATGTATTAATGGATGGCTTTATGGGATAGTACATTTTAATAGATTCAAAATAAATTATGGTGAATAAAAACAAAGTATGTATGAGAAAAATCGTATTAATGGATGGATTTAATTGATAGTACATTTTAATAAATTATGATGAATAAAAACAAAGTATGTATGAGAAATCTATTTCCTTCAGAAGTTACGTATGCTTTGCCCAAATTTGTACTAAGTGAATGTCATGTAAGCGTTCAACGTCCATCTATTCAGTTACATGTGGAGTTAGTCACATTCAAACTTTTAATAGATTTTAAAGGGTTCAAAATCTTAACCTTACCTTAATTTCGATATGGGTTATGTAAAACTCATAACCTAAATGATTATCATGAGATATTGAAAATTGAATTATAAGAAGAGGAAGGAATTCTTGAAAATTGAATTATAAAGAGAGAAAGGAATTCTATTCATATTGTAATGATTTTTCATTAATAATTATATAATGCAAATAAGTAGATATTAAAACAAAGCAAAAAGATCACCATATTGTAGTAGCATATCATAAGCTACACATTTGTCTTTTATTTTTTTTCATTGTAAATCTAAAATTGATTTGATTGCTCTAGTGTTGGACTTTCAATATTGGATGAGCTTCTTGAAGCTTTAGGTTGAAAAATCAAACTAGATAACTTAAAAATTAGACTCGATAGATCAAACCATGTTGTCATTGGTTGACTTGACTTACTCTGTGGCTTGGCGCTTTTAGTCTCAATCTTGAAATACAATCTCAATTATTATCTTGAGAAACTCCCATTTGATTGATTTACAGTAGCACAAGAATTTGTGACTAAATGTAATTTCAAAAATAATTTGATTAAATACAAAACAAGATGAAAACTACGATTCAATGGGAAGTGATATTCCAAGGTCATCAGACCCCGCCTTTACATTGTAAGCACTTCCATATCGATATCCAAAAGACGATTAGGTTTTATTCATGGTGACGATACTGGAAAGCAATGGTTATCACGAGTTGATGTGAAAGTTGCATTTGAACAATTTCCAATAAAAGAGGTACAATGTACATCCTGCCTCTCAGCTTTTAATTTCAATCTTAGTTATTCACTTTGAGCAACTCCCATTTGATAGATTTACAATAGCAATTGAAAGAGAATATATATATATTTAGGTGTAAATATTTGTTGTAGATCAAAACATATTATGTCTTTGGATGGCTCTAGTTAATAGATGGAATAGTCAAACAAAATAACTAAATTTAGATGTAAATATTTGTTGTAGATCAAAACATATTATGTCTTTGGATGGCTCTAGTTAATAGATGTAATAGTTCTTTTGTTGGTTGCCTGCACAGGAATCCTGCCTCTTCCCGAGGAAAGAATTTCTCGAAATTGTTACAGTGTAAGCACTACCGATATAGATAAGACAAAAGACAAATAGGTTTTATTCATGGTGACGATGTTGGGAAGCCATGGCCAACAACCTCCTAAAAATACACAAGAAGGTTGCTCACGTAGAGACAACCTCCACTAAGAGAATAACAACCACAACCCACTCATATTACACATTATTCCATAAGATACGTAAGATAAGTAGGAGTTCATGATTCTAACAATTTTGATGATGACCACGAAAAATACTATATTAAAAAACAGGATCAATTTACAACTGTGGATGATTCTAATTCAAATGGAAGAGTTGAGATGGGCTAATATTGATGATGAAGATAACAGTCCATTGAGTAAGATACCCATAGCACAACGATGGAAGAATCCTCTAGAGGTTCCTCGAGTAGGTCTTTGTCCCCAACGACCATAGGTATGACATGCCAAAATCATCCCACTGGCTAGTCCTAGGCCCTATAGGCCCTTGTTACATGCATTGTATTTTTGCAGTTGCTTTATGTATAAAGTTGAAAATAAAATTTAGATATAGAATCCTATGCATGGATTTCTTGTCCATTGTTGTATTTGAGTTTGACCTTGACTCTTGAGACTTTGAAAATCGAGTTTAAAGTTTTAAACATTAATAGTATCTTACCTATTGTTCAACTCTATGTGATAAATTGGGTGAGAAAGATAATATGAAAGAAATGTAGACAAATAATCGATGAATTGTACACAATTTTTTATATATATTATACACCACCAAAAAATTGTAATATTTAAATAAAATGTATTATATACATGCATATTTATACAAGCGGATCAGGCCACAAACTGGGATGTAGAACAACCGTCTAGTACATCATACTAGTACCAAATCAACATAACAATATAGGTATATGCAACTTAGCCAAAATATTTGACAATGCTCATCTTGGCTTTCCATTTTCACATTTCAGATGATCAAGGTTATCAAGCATTTCAACAATAAGTTATAACCTTTATATCGATGCCTTATTTCATATCCATATGAAAATAAACTCTGTTAATATATTGCATAGATGTTAAATATCAATAGAACATATAATGTTGATACATACTAGTTTTGGTTGCTCTAGATGTTCCTCCATGTGCAATCTGTAAGAAAGAACAAAAAATTGTACTACTCAATTTTTTCTTGAAAGCACTTACCACTCCAAAATGATCGCTCAAAAACTTCATTTTCTTGAACTCACTAAAAAGTATTCCACATAATGAGAAAAATATGGCACATCTTGGATAAAGTACGTTGTTAAATGTTGGAATCCTCTGACTTTGGTGTTATATGAGTTCTATGCTCCACAAATTCTATTATATCATGCTTCTGCCAGTTGCAAGAGAGGTACAATGTTCATGAATTGCAATTAGTACAGACCCAACTATAGTTAGAAACTACAACTGAATACTGCCTATAAGATAGAAATCATAAAAGATCTAGTAAAAAACAAATTAAGATTTCTAACTAGAAGTAGCAGCAGAAATGCACGCAACCTAAAACAAAAGCTTGCAAGCATAAGGAAGTTTCATGGTCAATATGTTTTCCCCATTTTTTCACATGGAACAATACGCCATCTTGAGTTTGTGGTTATAATAACCAAGCAAACCACATTTTGTACAAACCTGCCACAATTTCCATAAAAACAACAACAAAAACGGAAGACAAATCAACATTCCATGGCCACCAAGTTTTAAAGTACAACAATTCTTCCATGAAATTCAATCTTGTATATAATGAAGCTACTTCTGGAAGCACTAAAAAAAGAAATGCAGTATAACACTTTACAATTTCTATGTATATTACAACACAAATCTCTCCATATGGACTCAACTTTATGTGGAGGCAGAATGTGTGGGGATTCAGTTCTTTCTTGATGGATCAAACATATCATGTGGCATGTATGAATCCGTTGACACACAATTTATTGAATAGAAACAACTCTACGTAATCATTAATATTTAGAGAGATAAAAAATTATGGGCCTTGTGATTAAGTGAGTAGCTCCAGTTAGACTCAATTACAACATGTCTCATTATCATTTTAATAAATAACCTTTTTTCAACTCATCAATAAGACATGATTTATTCCATATCTTATGGACTACATGTATGAATTGCATGTAGCTGCCTCCACTTGGTTTACATGCAATGTGCCCATGCATCGGCCTACACTTGACTCTCATGCCTCACACTTGGTGACCCAAGTTCAATTTGGGCTCATGTTTGCTCTGTCTTCTCTATCGATGGTGGTTCTCTGGATCGAGTGGTAACCACACTGGTCTGAACGTTCAATGCCCTCTCTGACTACATCTTTTGTAAGTGTACGAAGGTGTGGCATAGCCTCAACTGAGGTCAAATGGGTGGAAGGGAAACTATCCCTCTATGTTATACTCACAATGCACATGTATCCCCTAAAAATATTTTCGCACGTAGCTGCTCAGATAGTTACTACATAACCACATTATTTTATGCATTCACTAATTGTCTGGTGTTTCTTTGAATGTTAAACGTAGTGGTGATCACTATGAAGAAAAACCCCAATCAAGCAGAGTTGGACAGGATTTGATAACAAGCAGTTTGGGTAGGAACAAGGCAGGAAAAACATCGAAAGACAACCCCGATGACTCAAGCTCTATATTATACCTGTGTCTTTTTAGAAGGTAGATACTCTCTTTCATCTGGAATTGAGGCTGAAAGCAATGTTATTTTCTAAACAAACAATGGATGTAGTGATCGAAAGCAATGTATCATCCCTAAAGCCAAAGGGGAGAATTTGTTTGCATAATGGTCACTGCCCTTCTTAGGTTTTTTTTTAATACTTATAGTGCAATAGTGCAATTTATTTGATTTCCACATTGATGTGTTGTTTGATCTGTAGCTGATTTTGGTTCAAGTTGTTGTAGACAAGGTATCTGTATATCATTTTCAAGACAATAATGTATAAATTAAGAGATATAATGAATCTAAGTTATATACTTTCAAATATACCACATATACGTATATATTTCCTTTGGGGAAGAGATTCACCACTTCCAAACTTCGTTCCTCACTTCATTTCAATTTCCATGTCATATTTAAAGCCATAATCATGCTTAGGCGATGGAGATAGAGAATTAGATGAAAAGTTAGTGTAATATCCCCAAGGACGAGCCCCTGTTCTATCTATGAATTGTAAACATGTTTTTTAGGCTGGTGAGCCGAGTGTTGATAAGTTGGCGGGCTTATATGTTTATTAGGCCAGAGAGCCTAAGTGTTAAAGGTCAGGAGCCTGATTTTGTATATGTAATTATGCAGATCATTAATAAAATATAAACATTGCTGCATGCAGACCGACCACGAAGAAGGAGTGATGGGAGACTAAGCTTCCATAGGGTGGGTAAGGGAAAAGGGGCTGAAAAGGTTGGAAAGAGGGGCTAAGCTTAGGGGCTTAAGTCCTTGAGAATAATAATTTATTATTATTCCAAAGCTGTGTGAAAGACATGTTTTTATCCTAAGTTCTGGGAGAGGCAACGTGTGCAAAAGGGAACGCATGCAGCTCCAGGAAGACAAGTGTCGACCTGGGCACATGCAGTTAAAATATGAAGTGTCTGCTATGTTGGGGGTTCGCTGCCCATTCTTCCATCCTTAGCCTAAGTTCGCGGGGATGTCCATTTGAACCTGTTTTGCGTCTGTGTCTGCCTCTGCATAACCTCGCACATTTGAGAAACCAGTGGGAAGGGAGAAGCCGACTTGTGTGTCCTGTGAACCCAGGATTATCCACACTGCAAATCCGAGTTCGTGCTTAACCGTTTGGATTGTTTTCCTATGTGTTACCTGAGCCGTGTTGTGTCTTAGTGGGACTGTTTCCATTTTTGGACGTCCATACCCAATTTCCTATTACTGTTGTCAGCTGTGAGTTAACCAAATGTTGTTGTTGTTGTTGTTATCCTTACCTTGCGAGAATTGAGTCGAAAGTGGTTGAAGAAGCGGGTTGTCAGGCCTGTGGTTGAAGAGGTAGGCTCTGTCCTGTGAGCATCTCTCTCCAGGTGAGAGAGTTTGCTGGGAAGTGGTTTTATCCCAGAGAGAGTTCAGCACCAGCTACGGAGCTCTGAGAATTCCTGATACGGCCTGTTGTCGAGACCCTAAGAGGGAGGTGAAGTAGCTGATGGACTATGTGACAGTGAAGGTGTATACTCCCGGGTGGAACATGCATGTGGGGAATGAGAGTCCGTGAGTAGTGGGCGTAAGAAGGCTTCTGGAGAGAATCCTTTCGGTTGCACTGTGCCGTTTTCCTGTAACCTCAGCCTAGTTTAGGATTCCCTTGCCCTAGGTGGAGCTTAGTCCTAGCTCGGGGGTGACCCACTACTGAGCATGATGAGCAGCGTGGTCTAAGGCTGGGAGGTTCGTGGAAGGTCTGCATGTAGTTGGTGGTGTGACGTCAGTTTAAAAGATATGTATCATTTATGTGCTTAATTTATATGTTATGCATGTTTGTGCTATTGATGCTTGAATGTTATCATGTATTCTATTGCATGTGGATTTACTGTTAATCTTGTTTTGAATCTGAATGGTAACAATAAATCTATGTTACGTGTTTAATTTTCAATTAAAATGCATGTTATATGTGTGTGTGTGTGTGTGTGTGTGTGTGAATGTTCTGCAGTGGTACCATTGCCCGGCCTGTGGGTGGTTGGGGATGTTACAAATTGGTATTAGAGCATGGTTTCAACACTGAGCCTGGATGGTCCATGCTAGTGGTTAACGAGACAAAGTTTTCAGAGTGAATTGTTGTCGAAAGGGACAAAATTCGAGGTTCAGAGTGTCCCTGGGTGCAAGGAGTGCATTGACAGAGTCTTTGACTCAAAAAGCTCTGAAGAAATAGATTGAGTTTTCTCGTGAAGGGACGTGGAGATATTTTGCAAGGAGTGCACAGATCCAAAGTTTGACTAAGTGTCGAAGCAACCCTCTAAGGAGAAAGGGGTTCGAGAAACGAAGCTGAGGAGGAGGAGTGAAAGCATTTGTTTGATCTGTTGTTGGAAGGATTCTGGACTATTAGATCCATGTCCAAGAAAGAAAAGGAGAGCACTGAGGAGGAAACAGATCCCAAGATGTCGGATCTGAGTGCAAAAGATTGACAGTCATCTGATCTAGGTTGAAAAGTGGCACAAGATCCAAAAATCCAGAGCGATAGCACTTCGAAAGTTCTGTGATCAAGGAGAAAGAGAAATAGCTGAAGTAGATCGCAACCATCTGTTGTGAAGGACACGCATCAAGAGATCATGTACTTCGGGTGGAAGTACTTCGTGAGGAGGCAAGTGTTGTGAGTTTGAAACTCCCGAAGCTCGAAGTGTCGAAGTCACTCATAGTCGTTGATCGTGAAGGAGGACACACATCTGTAGATCGTGAACTCTGAGGAAAAGCGCTTCGGGCAAAAGCGAGCATAGAGGAGTTGAAACTCTTGAAGCCTGAAGAGCCGAAGTGGTGAGTCATGATGACGTCACTAGGAGGTCACGTGGACCTTTCTGATACCTGCCACATGCCCTCACCCGGAATGTTTATAGTTGTACTATGCGGGCCCTAAGGTTGAATAACATAGTTAAATTTCGGAGGACCCACACTGGTTTTGATCACGATACATCAAGATTGACGACCAGGAGGCATTGCGGGGACCCAAGTTGCACGGGAGTTAATTATCTAAGGCGGTCTCGTAATCCAAACCATGGTTTTCCCGGGGGGTTACGTGTCAGCATCAGAAGAATTGCGGGAGGAAAGGCGGGTTACTCCAAACCACCATTGCATGCCCCCACAATTGGAAAAGCGTAAGTGATGTGACGTAATGACGTCAACAAAAGTGTCATGGAAGTGTTCAGAAATTAATGGTTCAGGACGTTGGGGGTGTGCAGATGTGAAATCCTCCGAAGTCCCGAAGCTCTGAAGATCTGAAGTCCCGAAGCTCCAAAGATCCGAAGCCCTGGAGCTCACATGCTTGAAGTTCCACAATGAGTGTTAGTTGTTGGATGCTGAGTAGTAGTGGACGGTTTATCCGCCCTACTTCACGAGTTCGTTAATTAGAAACTTCGAGAGTCTGTTGTGATGTATTATGAAGGTTTCTGAAACCCAAATTTCTGAGTAAGCACCTATCGATCTAGCGCTTGGTCACAACCCTTGATCGCATGGGTTGGGATCTAAGAAAAAAAAGGGGTTAATGTCCAAAAATAAATAAATATTGTAGAGCAGAGAAAAGCTCGGAAAGAAAATGAAATCTGAACGTTTTTCTTAAATCAGATTGGCTTATGAATGTTGTGGGATTTGTTAAGGAATGATGGCCTAACAAATTCTGGTTGTCTGCACATTGTGTTTGCAGAAGTTTAACGACTGCTAGAACCAAATAGAGTTGCCACTGAGTGAAAATAAATGAAAGAGGAACAAACTGCTTCCATTTCATAGAATGAAGCAAAAGGAATGGATGTCCATTTGGGAATTGAAGGATCGAACTCCAATGGACATGGAGAAGAGATAGATAAGGAAGGGCATATGATGAAAATCATTGATCGAATGCAGAAAGATGCCCAGACTAACCGAGCAGATAAAAAAAAGATCATGAAATCCAGGGATCAACAAGGAGAATTCAACTTAAAGTTGATGCGGAGCTTGGAAAGAATTGAAAAGAAGTTGGATAAGAAGAGTGGCTCAAGCAAAACAGGGAGTCGCAAGAACCCTGACAGGAAAAGAATATCAAGAAGTGTTAGCAGGCATCATCGTCACTCCCCGAAACATTCCAATAAGGAGGCACGGTTACACATTATTTTTTTCACCCTCATGACCATTAATGATGTAAACCTATCTATTGCCTTCAGAGGGGTTAGTGGCCTGAATTCTTGAAGAAAGAAGGGAGAAGAACTTTTCCTAAGAAAAGAAGTTGTATTTTCCTTTGTAAAAATCCTATTAAGGAGGATTTCTGTAGGTTGTACTATACATAGGGTGCGGAAATGCCTGATTTCCACAGCTTTCTCTACAGCTAGGTTGCGGAGTTTCCGCAGGTTGCTCTATATCTAGGTTGCGGAAATTCCTGTACGTGGGAAAATGAGTGTCTTCTCGATGCTTCTAGAAGGAGAAGATTCTATCGTGAGGTGGCCTCCGAACGGTTTGGATCTTATTTGCTTTCATGATTTAGTGGGATCATTCTAATCTCCTCACCTTATCCTCTTCATTTATAAAAGGAGAGGAGCTCTCACGGGGAAAGTTAGATTGGCTTGAGCTTGAGTTTTGTAGATTGGGAATTTGGCTTGATTAGAGTGGCTTTGAACTTTGCTTTGTCAAGATAGAATGTGAGTAGCTATCAAATCTACAGTCTCAAAATCCGTGGATTAGAAATGTGTGGGAAGCGAGGAACTATTGGAAGGAACTTGACGACATCAAGGCATCTGGTTGTATCTTTCTTCCACATTCTTTAATACATATATACTTTTCTTTCCTATATGAATGTTATTTATCCATATTGTATGATGCCTTGATCACATACATAGTTTCATATAGAATAGACTCTGTTGTTCTTGTCTTCATTGGCTTGTGTTCATTTGCATATATTTCTCCATAAGCCTCACGACGGAGCTTGGATTGCATTGGCGAAGTCGGATCTTCAATATTTAAAAGGCATGTTCTAGATCCATTTCCCATTTGATAATTGAAATCTAAGGAAAGAGTAGTGTACTTTCTTGTTTTGTTCTAGTTTTGTAGTGAAGTTAGGGGGATTGATTTGTGTTCGCACTTAACAATTAGCCCGATAACAAAATTGGCAATTCCGTTGGGGAATGGATTGTTTTCCTAGTTTGTCTTGCTTTCTTGCTTTGATTGCTCGGGTTCTGTTTTCTCAGTCACTAGGAGATCTAAATTGACTCTTTGACTATTTAAGTTCACTGGAAAAACCTTCTTACTTTTTATTTTTTCATTTTTACTTTGATTTCCGCACCTTGCTTTGAGGGACAGTGCATCGATATTTGATTTCTGCACCCTACCTTTTTTACCAGTGTGGAATCTCCGCATCCTGCCCCATAGTTAGCTTGTAGAAACCTCAAATTTCTGCATTGTATTGGTTCTTTGGCCTGCGGAAATCAGGGATTTTCGCACTGTATTGGTTCTTTGGTTTGCGGAAATCAGGGATTTCCGCACTGTGTTAGTCTGACAACCTACGATGATTGTGAAATTTTTATTTTTGATGGTTTTTCCTTACCTAGATCTTGGATTTGGTTTTAGGGTGAATTGTTGGGTTTGATTATGATCTGTTTACAGTCTGCTTGACAGCTTTGAAACTTCTTTTAGTCATCTTTTCATTGTTTGCTTTTGAAATATTTGATCTCTTGCTTTGAGTGTATTTTAGTTACAGAGCCTTGTTTTTCTTTAGAATTGTTTGGTGAAAGAACTTTTTCTTTTATTGAATAGTTTGTGTTAAAAGAGAAAATTTGTTTGGGTTGCTTTGTTTTATAGAGATTTTCTATTTCTTTTAGCTATCTTTGAAAGAAAAAATTGATTTCTTGCTTTATATTAGATTGGGGTCATCTTTGCATTTGAAGTAGCGAAATTGCATGATTTTTGGCATTTTTTGGTCTTGATTTCTAAAACATTTTCCCCCTCATGGTTGGGCAGGGCGAGGGGCAAGAATTGTGTATTGGTGAACAGTCTCTTTTGTTCATTTCATGAGAATCTTGATATTGATGAGTTTAATAAAATTTTGGGAATGATAAACATGTTCTCCTTCTCGTAATATAGCTTTTATCGAAGTGAAATATTTGCATTCTCATTTCTTTGCATTGTTTAGAGTCAATCAAAACATCATTTAGTCCATGCCATTTTCCTCTTGAGTAAAAAAAACCTGAAAAATAAAGCGCTTATAAAAATTGATTAGACATTTTTATATTTTTCTGGTAGAAAAACTACATTAGATTAGTTGTAGGGATTTGGAATAGCTGTGAAAGATAACTTTCCAAAGTTGCAAACAAACATAGAATCTTGTGTTAGGGAGCAGTGAAATCCACTTGCTACATTTTTTCCTGGGAAGCCCTTCTAACATAAGGGTCAATCACGTGGTCGCATTAAGACTGGCAGAGTTACTTACCATGCTTTGTTGGTCTTGGTGTAGAGATTGCACGTATTATGGGGGTCACCTTAAAGGTATACCCACAATGATGAGTGGAAGCCTTTCGAGTTGATTTCAGGCTAGATACTGATCTGAAAATAAGGGCTGACTTTTTTTTCTATGCAAGCACCCTCTACTCCATTAAAATAAACTTCAGGACCTTGCTCAATGTCATAGTTGTGCAAGAGGTTTTATGTGTCAAGTTTATGCATATTTTAGGTGTTTATGTGTGAGGTCTTTGAAAGGTAAAATATGTGGTTTAAATAAATACACATCAAACATAACTTGCAGCAAATAAACCAGCAAACTCACAACAATAACAAGATGATAAAGGAGTTCACCCCCAACTGGGCTACATCTCCCTGAGCCTCCATCACTGGACTAGGCTCTCTGGGATTAGTTTGTCAAAGATTATTTTACAAGATTATTCTCAACTCCAATGGATTTAATGACTTTACCATTGAGTTTAGAATACATAAAAACCCCAAAAATGACTATTAGATCTCTGAAAACGGACCATGGCTCATCCAGGCATGACCTCTTCTACATGTGGCCTTTAGCTTCCCTGAGATTCCTTGTGGAAAAAACACCTATAAAAGTCCTCAAATGGATCTGAAACCTGTCCCAATGTGTTCATAGCATAACAATTAGTCAAAAATGACTATTCAGTCACAAAAAATAGACTTAGGCTCATCTGAGCATGGCCTCCTTCAATGGTGGCCCTAAGCTCCCTGAAACTTCAATGGTGTAAAACCTACAATAGAAGTCTCCAAATGCCTTTGAAAACAGTTCCAATGGATTCAGAACATCCAAAAACCCCTAGCTGGGCTTTTTCGGCACCTCATTTGGCCAAAAAATGAAGAAGATAGGCCTCCTGCCATTTTCCTCCTTCAAGCTTGCTGTCTCTGGTTCGCCAATTTGCACCTCCCGTGTGAGTAACCTGGTTTCTGGGAGTTTCCCGTGCCTAAATCCAGCACATGTGTCGTTCCTATGAAATGCACTAATTTTTCACACCGTTAGCGAACTAAGCCCCCAAAGGTGGAGGTGTTGGGCGCATGGGGGGCCATGTGGCCACGTCTAAACATGAAAAAAGGGCTCCAATGCCAAATGGCATGAGCACTTGACAAGTGGCGGTGGATGGAAAGGCGGATGCATGACCATTGGGTGCACACATTTGGTTTTTAAGGTGTGGTCACATGGGAGAACACACCGCAACTGGGGGCTGGGGCTAAGCCCAAGCCCAGATGCACCCCAACATACCACATAGTCAAAGCCCCAGCCTGAACGCACCCCAACATACCACATAGTCAAACTTAAATAATATTTAAACCCTTTGTTTTACATTGCCAAAGCATTGAACCTTGGGGGGGGAGGTCCGGGGTTCGATTCCCACAGAATCCAATAACCTTTTACCACCATTACCAAAAAATGGGGTGCCACGTGGCACTGTACAACTGGCCAAAAACTACCACGTGTCCTCAAATGATTCAACCAATCTCTGCCACATCAATGCCAACTCAACAACTTGCCAACTCAGCATCATGCCACGTCCCCTGCCACGTGTGAGTCGTACCCTGCCATGTCAGCATGTACGGACTATACAGTCAACATCTTTTTTTTTGCCTATTTGGCAAATCGAATAGATCGTGATATCTCACTCATCTGATGTTTGTTTGACCCTGTTTGAAGTGCATTGGGTTCGTGACGACGAGGGATACACACTTGTTCGTTTCGAGACAATTCCAAACACTTTCATTTTTGGGCTAAATTTTGACCCCTGGTCCAGATTCTGATCACACCTTCCCACTGAAAGGATTTTGGACCCACAAAAGCTGATGATTATCTACTTGAGCTTCAATACTCTTTTTTTTCCAAGTTCTATCAACTGATTTTACTTGAAAAGTCTTTTTGACAATCACCTGGATACCTTGACATGCCTTGAACTGCAACTGGCTATGTCCCTCAACCACTGTTCTTTAGCTACTGCTGACCCACTGCTCTCTTTGTGCTTGGAAGACTGACATCGTTCCCACTGAGAATCAAGTCCCTCTTGTGAACTCTTTGGCATCAACACAATCCGCTCTACAATGGCTGCAAAAAGTTTTCCTGCGACATCTTGTCACAAACCAAGAAAAACCATCAATCTTGAAAACAAACTTCATACAAGATTGAAAATGATGCCAACGAAGTCTTTTTTCTCTTCAAGCAAACAGTCGCATCTTGTACTTCATCAAAGTACATGGCATTTTCCTGCATCTTGGTGTACTCAATATCGACTTACAAGCCAACAAACACCATCGACTAAACAGAAGTCGAAAAACATGATCGACACAACATAGTCATCAAGAAAACCTCGACACAAGTAGAGACTCATTTGAAACATATCGACATTCCCAATGACAAATCGACATTCATGATACATAACCATGTTACAATCATGAGTCGCTCATAGTGAAACTATCATCAAGTTCACTGTTTACACACATACAAAATCACATGCATGTGCATATCTCTTCAACTCTCCTTCAAGTACAAACATAAGGACATAAACCCAAATACATGTGGGTACATAAGAGCTGGAAATGAAAATCTAAATGGCTGCAATAAGTGACTATCATACCCCTCTTTTACATCCTCCTCACGAAGTTGTGCAACAACAAGAATGCCTTCAAAAGAATGCATTCACATGCAAACTTGCATCATACAAGTTATGATAAACTGCTGCGACTTGTCATACTTTCAACATAAATGCATACATAAGGCTGAAATGTGCATCTACAAACAAAGAAATGCAAGCCTTACTTGCTCAAGAAATCTAACCATTTCTTACCAAGCCAATTCAATGGTGACTTTTTTTGCTGAAAATCGTCTTCTTGTGAATCATCTTGACCCACATCAATGATGGAATCTCCTCTTCCATTCTTGCCAGTCTCTTTATCCATCACCTTCTTGTGTTGTGGATGAGTGGTTGGATGCAATGTCCAACATTGGTCAATGAGATGACCCATCTTCTGGCAGTGAGTGCAAATCTTTTGCATCCTCTTTTCAAGTTTCCTTTGCTTGGAAAGTTTCCTGAATGTGGTCAATCTTTTCCAACATCTTGAAACATGATGGTTATCTAAACCACAATATGTACATGGACTTTTTCTTCCATTTTTACATGCAAATTTACCATGCTTAACATAATCAAAAGAAACTGAATGATAGGCAGAAATATACCTTGAACATTCACCTTTATCGCCTTCTTGAGGAGGTGAGTTGGAAGAGTTACCAACTTTCTTTTGAATACCAACAAAGATGTTCTTGTCTTCATGGCTATCACAACTCTCTTGTTTCCAACATTTGCATTCATCTTGAACACATACTTTGCATGCTTGAGGGATTGAACTTGCAACAAAAGTTCTTGAACATTCACCTTTATCGCCTTCTTGAGGAGGTAAATTTGAAGAGTTATCAGCTCTCCTTTGAAGACCAACAAAGATGTTCTTGTCCTCATGGCTGTCACAAATCTCTTGTTTCATACATTTGCATTCATCTTGAACACAAACTTTGCATGCTTGAGGGATTGAACTTGCAACAAAAGTTGTTCTTGGAACTGTTTCCCTTGTCCCCTCAACTTTGGAATTTGCTCCATCTTTCTGTTCATATCCAAGACCCCTATACTTGGGCCTCTCCTCAACAAC
>JASDQU010245404.1:22763-33323 GCA_032191745.1 Picea mariana | reverse complement strand
GGCTTTTCAGTCAGGTCACCAAGCCTAGGGATAATTACCCAAGAACCCTCTGAAGGATCATGTGATCTGAGTCTGGAAACCTTGTACAAGAAAGAGTAGTTCTCTCAGGTTTCGAAGTCGTGGGAGTTTGAAACTCCGAGAGGTTGAATCTCGTGATTCAAGCTCAGAAAGGACAACAAGTCCAATTATCGAAAGAGAATACCCCATCATTTGGTAGACGAATGGTTGAAATCCTTTCGGAAATACCCCAGATCGGTCAAGACCGACGGATCTAGAGGAGGAGCGTAGGCGTTAACACCTCAACCCCTTCAGCCTTCGCAAGTAGCGATGGGATCCAGGACCGTAGATCCAAGGATCTGTCAGAACTCTATTGACCGTCGATCTTAACCTTTGCATAGTCAGGAGAGTGGACTCGACAAATGTCCTGAAAGTCCCGAAGTATTCAGAACCGTCCATCGACACAGGACACATGGCAGTCGGGTAGCATTCTGTTGACTCACGACTTGGAGTGGTCAAAGGGTAGGACTGCACGAACTCACGATTCGCGAAATCGTGACATGATCGTGGTCGTTGATCCATGAGTGATATGGAGCATCGGTTTAGTGTGAATAAGTTTCGGCATTTCGGCACCCAGGAAACCAAAGGGCAAGACCCCTCGTTTTCGCAAGTCGCGAAATCCCGGTATACGAAACCCCGAATCGGTTTAGCGTGAATAAGTTTCGGCGTTTTGGCACCCGGGAAACCAAAGGGAAAGACCCCTCATTTTCACAAGTCACGAAATCCCAGTATACAAAACCCCGAATCGGTTTAGCGTGAATAAGTTTCGGTGTTTCGGCACCCGGGAAACCAAAGGGCAAGACTCCTCATTTTCCCAAGTCGCGAAATACCGATATACAAAACCCCGAATCGGTTTAGTGTGAATAAGTTTCGGCGTTTTGGCACATGGGAAACCAAAGGGCAAGACCCCTCGTTTTCGTAAGTCGCGAAATCCCGGTACACGAAACCCCGACACGCTCTGTGGATGAGCCCTGGGTCACAGGACAGGGTCATGTGGTAGGAAGGAGGAGTCCCGAAAGAATTTGGACCGTCCATTTGTAGAGGACGCGTGGCGAAGATCCAAAGCCGCCGGGGTTTTGGAGACCGGGGAAATAGGAGTGAAGACCCCGCCAAAATCCCGAAAGGTAGAATGTTGGGATTTAATCTGGGCCGTTGATCAAGTCGACGATCTGGACCGTAGATCTGGATGATATCGGGCTTTTGGGTTTCGGGGATTGAAGGAACAAGGGTTCCTTGCAACAGGAATCTCAAAAGTCGAGTTCCGGTAGCGCCATTTGGTGTTAGCGTGTGTTCACTGAGGTGATCGCATGGAGTAGGAAAAAGGGGAGCCAAGGAGCTCGTTAACCCCATTTCGGGTTTCGGCATTTCAAGGGACACGGAGCCGGGGAGAGCTCGCACACAAAAATCCTGAAACGCGAAAGCTGGAAGCGCCTTTTTGGTAAGGCCTGTGGTCATAGCCAACGATCACATGGAGGAGGATAAGGGAAGCGATGGTCTGCGCTAGGCCCCATAGAATTTCGGGGATTCTGTTCCTCGAAGAAAAGATGAAAAATCTAGGTTGTCGTAGCGGGGGTGTGACAGTCAATCGGATGATCGTACATATCCTGCGTATGTACAATTAAAAATACCCCCGCACATGGGATCAGAGTCTTCCCTATGTCCAACATAGCTACAACCGAGCTCTGCATAACTCAATGTAAATTCTAACCTTGTACAATGTCTATTGTAAACAGATATTCAAAAAACAATAGAAAAGATACAATGGCAAATGCAAACATTACACAGAGATTTTTCCCCTGGAAACCCAAACCCAGAAAACCAACATATATTATATTCATACATTGTGTTACATTGTTTACAATACAATATACATATAGGAGCCAGCGGCATCCAAAACTCTAACCCAATGACCTGGATTAGTTCAAAACCCGAATTCCTTAACCGAAAATAGAAAAAACCATGTGATGAAAAACCACCTAAATATCATGTGGTCCCAGAAATATGTCGTCCCGGTGCGAAAAAAAAAATTTCGGGGGCGCTGCCCCCAAACCCTTGCGCGGGGGGCTCTGCCCCCCTGCACTCCCTAAGGGGGGGCCTAGCGGGCCCCCCTTTAACCCCCCTGCACGCCCGACGCAGACACTCAGACACTACTACTCGTGCAAAGAATATAACACATACCCAACACTCAACTGGCCATAACTCCTTTCAGGTGGGGTTGGGATTCCAACCATTGGGCCCCATGGATGTTGAACTACCTCTAGTGACCAACAGAAGCTGACAAAGCTACTCAGTTCATTGAGCGGATCCAACACATTCGCCAACAGGTTTAGGATATTCTACAAAAGTCTAATGCCAAGTACAAGCAGCGCCATGATCAACATCGGGTGCCACATAAGTTTCAGGTGGGAGACAAATTTTGGTTGCACTTGTATAAAGAATGCTTTACAGGGCCCCATCGGAAGCTTCGCCCACTCTGTTATGGGTTATACACCATCACCAAGGTTGTGGGTGACAATGCTCTCATTCGACCATATGTCCCACCATTATTAGACACCTTAGAGATAGCAGAGTAGTTGACACCAACAAAGCCCAACCTTGACTACATGAAACAGACATCCAGTGATCAGATGGTGGACACACAGATCAAGGGCACTCCACAACAAAGGATCCAAATTTATCTAGTCGTTAAAGTAGGGCAGCTCCTACACTAAGGCAAGTGGCTCACCCGGGGCCAAATTCAACATAAATTTCCTCATATGATGGGGGAGCTCAATGCAATTGAGACCATTGCTTCCTAAGGAGGGAGGATTGATCTAGGTGGATATCGGTGGCCACCCACCTTTTCCAACTCACTCAAAACAGTTTTCTGGCAATTTACTATTTTTAGCAGTTTTTAACTTCCGGGGCCATTTTGAGGCCTAAATGAAGGTTTTTTAGGATTGAGCTTCTCAATGATGTATGAAAGCTCTAATTGAACCCCCGAAATGAATCTCCTCGAAGATACCTTTCCAATGGGCTATCGTGTGCCTAAAACGAAGATCGTATGCAAAAGATATGACCACGGGAAGTTGATGTACTAACTTACCCAAACGGGGCCCACATGACTCTTGGCGTTTCATCTCCTAGGGTTAGGTTTTTGGATGTCTAGGGTTTTTGACATTCCTGTTTATTGTAAAAAGGCCTTCAGAGCCTCATTGTAATCATCTTCTTGTGAATGAGCGCAATCGTCACATCTCTTCTTAGAGATAAGCCGCCACCATTCCAACAAGCTTGTTTTCCGCTGCATTTTACAGTTTTAGCTTATTTCTTTATTGAATAGAAAACTAGTTTCACTGTATCTCTGTTATTCTGTGTTAAGCATATTTTAATAATTTGTATTCATTTCGTTCTGCTCATAAAATCTGGATCATGATGACTTTCATGAAGTTTTTGTAGAGAGCGATGATCAATTTGTCAAATAACAAGTTGCTTCCCCTCAACATGTGACTGTAAATATTGGAGATCAACTCACATTCTTGACTGATGATAAACTTTAGGCTTATATGTGTTTAAATTTTGGTTAAGAAAATGAGGGGGAGCTATAAGAGCAGTTGAACATGTTTTCTTTCTCATCAAATGATGCCCTCACTACATTAGTTGTTCCTACTTATGGAATAAATGGAAGTAACTGGTTACCCTCCGATTTTTATGATGCATTTGCTTTGAAATTTGTTGAAGACATTTGTGAACAAGAGAGTAATCAATAGTTGCAAGGTAAATTTGTTGCTCAAAACTTTTATGAATACCAAGATGCTCTTGATAGCAAAATTGTAGATGTCGACAACAATACTCTAGTTGCATTGTCATTGCCTCAAATGCTTTTGGTAGTGATAAAATTGCCACTCTAAACTTAAAGGGAGAAATCGATAGTGGAAGCAGATTGCAACATTTTCCCGTTCCATTTTCAGGTCTTGAAAATGAGGATGTCAATGTTTCTACTGGAGCCGATTTTTCACAAGGGAAGTCTGTTCATCTGGAGCAGAAAGAACATGAGTTTACTATCAATACAAAGGTAACTCGTCATGATTTTTATGATCATATGGCTGCATACTTAGAGGATTTTATCAGTTTTAATCATCTATCATGGTTTCTCTCCAAGTGTGGGGTTCATATTCAGAGTGAGTTGTCGTTTCATTTTCAAATTTTTATTTTCACAAAGCAAGTTCAAGAAATCTCGTTAGTAGATCAATTGTTTGAATGGTTACTATGGAAATCTGCTTATACATGAGTAGAAAGTTTCAACAAATTAGAGTAGGAGAATAAGCTTACTTTTTTGAGCATTTAGTTTGCAGTAGTTTAGTGTAAATAAAAGACTCCATAGCCCAATAAAGGCACTGAGGTATAGTTGCAGGTTTGGTTTCCAGTTCAAATAAGACAGGCAACAGGGCTATTAATTAGAGTGAACGCAATTGTTGATAAACATGCATGAATTAAGAACTAAAGGCACACACTCTGTTATTCTTAGCACCTCACAGGGAGGTGCTATCCCCAAATGGAGTCAATGTCATATAGGTTTGGTTTCTAGTTCAAATAAGACAGGCAACATGGCTAGTAATTAGAGTGAAAGCAATTGTTGATAAACATGTATGAATTAAAACTAAAGGCACACAATCTGTTGTTCTTAGCACCTCACAGGGAGGTGCTATCCCCAAATGGAGTCATTGTCATATCCTAGGTCTGCACTGCTGCTTTCCATTCCTCCACCATGCAAATCTAACTGTCAAATCCTTTCCTTTTTAATTTTTGGTTTTCATTTAAGATGTGTTGGGTCATTTTGTTGCTTTATTTTCGGATGTATTTTTGCCCTTTCATAGTTCTTTACAAAGTCAATTATTCTTATGATTTGGATTTAATGCAATAACTTCACCATAGTTATGTCACTGAGGGGTTGCAAACAATTTAAATTAGGTCCTTAGTGCGAAAAGAGGTTGATTGTAAGAATAGCCCTATTCTTGCAAACAACAGTTAACAAGCTGCTTTTTGGGTGTTAACGATCAGATAAGGATCATGCACAGGTCCGCCACTATCTGTTATCATTATAGGGTCGTGAATTATATTCTTGGTAGGTGTTGAATAGGTCTTAGTTGCGTATGTATTCCAAAGGATGAGGTAGTGACTGCAACCATGCAACAAAACAAAAAACTGCAGAATAAAGACAAGGAGCCAAAGGAAGTCTAGACAACACAGTCCATAATTTGTTACTGCGGAGTTCGTTCCTGTGGAAACCTTGATCAAGGAGTCTTCTGAGATCAACAAAGGTAAAAAGAGGTAAGGGATTGGAGCTACAAGAACCTGTGGGAGAAATGGTTGGCCAAAAATCCGGGGTAACACCCAGATATGAGATGACAACCATCAAGTACAAGTTCAGAAGCAACAAAATTAAAGTTTGCAATAACAAAAACAAGATCTTGAATGTACCATACGAAGCTACAAAGGAAATACCTGAGGCTATAAAAGAAGTACCAAAATATGCAGAAAAAAACATTAAAAGGTGCTTCCCGAATTTTCTCAAAATGCTCTGTTTTTTTCATTATCTTCCGGCGCACCTTCTGAAAAACTAGAGGTGAATTTGTGAAAAATGAAAGAGCTTTTGTTTAAAACAAGCCCATGCACAAAAACCTCTCTCATATTTTATACAGGTATCATGTTTTGGGAGAATCGAAGAGACCTTTGAGCCTATTTTTTCCATAAATTCACCAAATGTTGTTTTCCCTGTTTTAGTCATTATCTTTGGGTGCTCCTTCCGAACATATGGAAATTAATTTTGGAAAAATGAAAGAGAATTTTGTTGGGAATGGTCCCATGCATGAAAACCTCTCTCATTTTTTACACGGGTATCATGGTTGGGGAGAATCGAAGAGATATTTGAGGTCGTTTTTCTTAGAAATTCACCAAATTTTGGGTGAGTTTTGTCTAAGTGTTCAAAGTTGGTCTCCAGGTTTTGGTGTACGTGGGCATCCATTGGAAGTTGAGAGCGAGGTACAACTTTCAAATGTTTTCTTAAGAACTGTTCCACTTAAGTTATCATCTTTACTTACAGTTGCACTCATAGAGTTTTGCTACTTTAGTGAAAGATATTACTGCCAATTGTAATAAGTGGTTATTCTCTTTTTGATATAAACCACATTTTTGTTTAGGTCAAATTAAGGAGAAGTCATAGACTATTGCTTCACCACAATTTCACTCAAGTTCAAACCATGTATAAAAATTGTGATTTATGAGTGATAGTGGAGTTGTTTGGTAGGATCTAATTGTAATGAGAATTTAACTGATTGAATTAGATCCAAGAATGATGGTCGAATCCTTCGGGAAATAACATAAATACATCAATGTTTGAATGTAAATAGGTTCAGATTTTTTGGTAAAAGAATTCATAAGGTTTGTAGTCAGAGCTTCAAAGAAAAACTGTAACAGTTTCTTACCAGGTGAATATAATTATTGGTGACAGTTTGTGTTTTGTCTCAAATCTTATTTATCTTGTCTTACTTTGTATGCAAATTTAAGATGTGTACAATGTGCATTTCTTTCCCCTTTCAGCTATTGTTTTAATGGATCACCTTCACCATCACACAACCTGGAAATCAACTATTGTTTTAATGGATCCCCTTCACCATCACACAACCTGGAAATTAGCTATTGTTTTTGTGAAAAGGGATATATTACATTTGCAACACGTGAGGATCATTTGTATCTGATTTTTGCCTTTTAGGCCTTGAAATATTAGTTTAAAGTCTGAAATTCTACACAACAGGAATATTATTGTATTGCATGTTGTGTTTCGTTTATTTTTCCTCTCATGTATTTAATTTTTCATCATTATGCGTTCCACTAACCACGAGAAATCTTACAACAACAGTCTCAACTAGTTTAACTATATCCATATCCTTCAAAGACCCATCAACAAACTGACCAAATAACATTTCATGAAACCTAATCATCCTAAATCCTTGAGGTGGCCTAGCTTTGCCCTTTAGCAGTCATGTGCAAACTTTAGGACCAACACTTTCCATCTGTCTCAATCCCCCCAGGGTCACCAAGATCACCTCCCTAGTGTGACCTAGTCATCCTTGAAGCGTGTGACCTATATCGAGGTGACATTGGGTATAATGCCCCTTAGTTGTTGCCATTTTGGTGGTTGGGTCAAGCTTTGCCCAACCTACAACTAGTGTGATAACAATGGTGTTTACAAGACATTTCATATATGCATTAGTCATTATAAATTATTACGAAATAGAGTTTAATTGATAGATGAAACATTGATAATTATCGATGTTAATACAAGGAATGGTTATTGGGATCTTGTTGGATTCACAAAAGTAATGTTTTCATGGATAAACCCTTCCATATAGCAATAAATAAAACATAAAATAAAGAATGTTTAACAATTAATATCTTTTCCATGTTTCTGAATAATTTGAAACTTTATTTAATCGAGATTTGAAATCTTGAATAAAATTCAGTTTGATTTCTTCACAAGTTAAGGATGAGCTAATGAGGTCAAACTTTAGTTGTAGAGTTGCCTTATATACATATCAATATTATTTGCAAGAAGCAATTAGCTATGAATTTGTATACTTGCAACATGTATGGGCAAGTAGTTGTTCTCCTTGTTTTTTTCATTTATATTTGCATCCTTGCATAAATAAGGATTGCCTGAAAATAATTATATCATATAGTGAAACCAAAATCTCTAAAAGACATGACTTGTGAGAAATGAGATTGACACAAGATATTGTGTTTGCTAATTGGAATAGAGTATATGTTCTCTTATTGGACATTAAATGTTCTTTTGTGCTTTCTTATGGGTATGGTTGATGTGAGAAGTTGATTATATGTGACAAACAATTAGTGATTAATTAATATGTGAATACCTTTGGTAAATGTTTGCTTGATCTTGTAATGCATGCTTGATAGATGGGTTGAATGTTATTATTTCTACTTATGGTTTGGTTTTAAAAAATTAAAAATAAAAATCTCTTCGAGTTAAATGTCTAGTCAGGGTTATGTTGAATTAGTACCACATGCACCACATATAACCATACAATGGATGTTCTTCATAATCCATGTTAAAGTACAACCTATACATTTTTCTCTCGTGGAACACCACTTCTTGTAGTGTTGGAGGGTTGTCGTTTATAACTCATGAGTGACCTCACAATCTCTTAACGATATTACATATGTTGAATCTTGATTGCAATCAATTGTATATATATCCCATGAACAACAACCCAACCATATATGTGACCACCCACTCCTCTTGACAACATGAGGAAGCCAAAGTGTCTAACTCTTATGGCTCTCGAATCTCCAACAATCTTCATGAAAGAGTTTATTCAAATCATTTATGGTCTTTTCTCTTTGGTTTGACATATATAGTAATATTATTCCTTTGATGATGGCCTTTACGAAGTAATCAAAACTCTTAAAACTCATTAAGTATTCACAACAATCCTCTATCATTCAAGTACCCAGCACAAAAACAACACTCTAGACCATGCCACTTTCCGTTAAGAAATCCAAGCTCCTTATTCTCACAGTGATTGCACATTCAACAAACCCAAAACCCCACAAAAGTCAATCCCATTGCTTACAAACAATCCAAAACCACATCAATGCAAACAAGGGAAATCGCATAAGGACCAATAATGACATACAAGTCCATATTCTTTGGCCCATTTCCATGTTTTGAAGATAATAATAACCACAACAACAAAGGCCAAGCAATGATATAATTGAAAAATATCAAATAATGAAAAGCAAGTAGCACCCAATGACAACCATAATTTGCGGGCCTATCATAAACATCTTGATCTATACAACTATTTTGAGGAAGAGGTTTGTGACATCAAGAAATCTGCTTGTGAACTCACCTTTGTCAACATTGGAAATATAAGGATGAAGATATTTTTGAGTCCTTTCATGATATTGGAAACTTCTCCATCAATATCACAAGAAATGACATGTTGATTGTAATGTCACAACAAGTACTTGTAGTTTTGCAACACACAACTGAAAATGTTGCAAATGTATCAATGGAGTTGATTCTAACATCGTCGAAGGTGGTTACAAACTTGCAAGCACCTTCACTACTGAAAACATCCTCGCTAATGTTTTAACATGTTCCAGATCACAACTAAAACACCAACCCCTACAAGAGAGGTGTGCAAAACCTCTGCTTATAATGCCATTACACATCTCACCATGACCATTAATACATGGATCACATAAATTACATGATAATATCACAAACTAACACACACAACATAAAACACAACTACTCACTTCCTCAGTATCTCGACACTTGCACATGATAGGAAAATAACACTATATAAACTATGCAAAATTTCAATGTACATATCAAATGAGAATATCATAGGAGAAAAACCAAAGAAATTGCATCCATAGTGTTCCACCTCCAAAATGTTGAAAGGACCCACGTATAACCCATTAACATTGGGAACAACCAACAATGGGTAGATAAATATGCGAATAAACTGATTCAAATGGGACCAATATTAATCCTAGAACGATAATTAACCAAAGCGCTACAAACATGAATGAACATACATGGCAATGTAATAAATCAAATAAACTTGTAACAAACTAACTTATTGATTGGGTATGCATAAATCACTAGCTCACATGTGAATAAATTCTAAAACATCATGAAAATTTTATAGATAATTATACGAACAAGGTCACTTCTCTTCGACATACTCGACAACATCCAATCTTTATGTAACTAGGCAAAGGAATGTGCTCCCCATTACGCAGGGATCATTTTGACACATCTTTCTTGGACATCCTAGCATGTCACCGAGAATATTTAAGACACATGGCCCTCCATCATCGACGTGGGATCACCAAATTGGTAACCTCAACACTAGAATCAAACCATTCAAAATCACCCCTTAACACATGTTACACCTCTAACCAATGAAATTTTGATAGTGGATCACCAACTCCAACACATGCATAGGTAATCCAAATCCTCTAAGACAAGTGTCCATCCACTAACAAGATGTCATTGACATTTTGGTTTTGAAAACAATTACGAGAAAGACAAAGGCAAACATCAAACCATTCCAATTTGCCCAATGCCACATGTGACACCTTTAATTACACTGAAAGGTGTATACCTATTGACAATGGGCAGATTTAATAGGGGTTTAGTGCTTAATAAGTTTTCTATGGACAGGATTAAATATGGTTGGAATATTCTTGGTAGTCACACAAAATAATTGGTTATGATTTCAATCATTAACTTCCTAGCTATTATAAAGACATCTGTTTATGTGTTTACTTTTTTACATTTACCTAATCATATTTAAAAATTACTTTGATAGCTAATTGATTGCCACCTAAGTGATTAACAGAAATTAAAATATTAACACCAGATAAATGAAGCTCAACCATTTATTTGTTAATCAATAATAAAATTTAATATATTCTTTTAAGGATTCT
>JASDQU010245403.1:34489-77652 GCA_032191745.1 Picea mariana | reverse complement strand
AGTGGCGGAAGTGGAAGGATGAGGTAAGTCAGGTAGTAAGTCGTAGAGGGTACCCGTTTGTGAGTAAATGAGGTCAAGGTATTGGGCACGACTTGTGGCCTACTCTTCCGTGACTATGCCACCCATGGCAATCTCATGACCGATGTCGTTCACAAATGATTGTGTGAACCATTCTGCCAACAACTAATCGAGGAGTTCGAGTTTAATGAGACATCGTCTCCGTCGCCACTCATGAATGTGATCGGATATATGAGTGTCTTTGTTTTTTTTGAAAGAGCTCAAAATATCAGTCCCTGTTTCATAACAGATCGGTAACTAGTAGTGCGTGAGGAAAGCCATAGCTAGGGTGTTGAAGTCAGAGAAGAAACCTCGTGGTAATTCTATATACCACTTCGTAGCAGAACCTGTGAGGGTTCGTTGAAAAAGACATAAACGAATAGAGTCATCCATCAACGAGTTGGATGAACACCATAGGTGAAAATTCATAACATGATTGTTTGGGTCCTCTCTCACTTTGTCGTCGAATTTAGGAATGTCCGATGGTAGCTTGGCTGGTATAGCAGGCCATTGGGGAGAGTGACGAATTGGATCATTTAAATTCCTTGACAAATCCGGAAGATCCAAAGTGGCCAAAAAGGGTAACTGTCGATTCACCTATGGGTACTGGTGGCTTTGGGGAGGAAGCCCCGTCGACAAACCGGTAGGACCATAAGCAATCTGCATGTAATGTGAAGACACAGGAATATTTGGTGGTGGTTGGAGAGGATAGTAGCTCATGGGATTGTATCCTTGAACAGGGACGTGAGTTTGAGCATTCAAGCCCCAAATAAGATTGAACAAACCTGGATATGGTTGGCCCATACTAGGGAGTATTACGGACGCAACTAGAAACTGCTACCCCCCAGTCGATTGAGGAGGATGTTGTATCAACTGATTTCAATACTGGGCCAAGGACGGAGGTACGTTTTGTCCATAAGGTGGGGTCGGTCCTCCTATCGAAGGTGGTGTCCCAATTGGGGGCAGTGTTCCAATTGGGGGTTGTGTTCCAATTGGAATTTGCGTTCCAATAGGAATTTACCCACTGAGAGGGGGTTGAGTCATACCACCTTGGTGAAATTGTCCACCAACGGGAATCTGGTAATTTTGTGTGAATGACAGAATAGTGCCACTAGGATTAAGACTGCCAGTGGAGGATGAGAAAGGTCCTCCAAAAGGAAATTGATGGAGTGTCGAAATAAAACTGGGAAGAGAGTGCCCAGAAGAAGAGGGACCACCAGGAGAGCCGGATGGAGTTTGCACAGGAGTGGGAATGGAAGCATTCAATGCAAAGTATCCGGGTGGTAGTGTCAGAGTGATGTGGGGTGTATGCGGTGTGCTGATGGGAGCGAGACTAACCGCAGTAATCCCGGTGTGAACACTCGTAGTAGCTGTGTGATGGGCCATTTCGATTGGGATGGTCAAGATGTGGTCAGATCGCGGGACGTCCGTACCAGGAAAATAATAGGCGGTAGTAAATGGTACTGTCTCTGGACTAGAGATTTTAGAAATCATAAGTGAGATGATTTCGGAAATCACAGGTGAGCCTGGACCAAAAAGGTCCCATCAAAAAACACCCATAGACCAAAAAGGATCTTGGCCTTCTATGCCTGGAAAGGGTCCAACCGTTGATCCAGAAGATGTAACAACTAAGTCTCCAGAAGAATTTAGTCGCATAAATGGTCACTCAGAACTGGGGTGAAGTCGAAAGTCCTCTCGAGTATTGGTAATTCAGAAATGTTCTAGAGAGTCAGTTTGTTCCACTTGTGGCATGGTGACGTCTGGGACTTCACTCCGCTGAGGAGAGCCCTCAGGTGAACTTGTAGGAAAGGGTTGAGAACCTTCCAGATGATCTGAAGATAAACCCTACATTCTACGTGAACGACATGGAGGAGCTATTATGAACGAGTGAAAAACTTATGAATAAAATCGTATAGTTAACTTTGGTAAAAAAACAACACGCGCTAGTAAACAAAATCTAGGAAACAATACCAAGCAAACAAGACCTTCTAATTCCGAAGCCACTAGTTAGTGATGAAATCCAACGTCGCAACAATGAGATGAGAAGGGGCTGGGATAGGGTGGAAAAGTTACGCTGACAACCTGCTTAACGGACTTACACCCTGGTGCAAGCTCCCACACATAATCGTGGGTATACCCTCTGAGGAGCCCAAGTGAGTTTGGTCAACGTCGATTCTAGGTACTGTGAAGACTGTCCCCTTCACAGTCACCTTGTGTAAGACCCTAGGAAGATAGGCCGCTAAGGTTGCCGCCGGCAACAATAAAGCCTGGGGGGACAGTCGACAGTCCGATCCACATGCAAGGGCAGGGTATCTAGCCCGAAATAAACTCAAAAGGCTTCCACTCATCATTGTGGGTATGCCTCCGAGTGACCCCCATAATACGTGCAATCTCTACACCGATATCAACAAAGCAGGGTGAGTAACTCTTTCAATATCAATGCGACCTCGTGTTTGACCCTTGTGTGAGAAGGGCTTCCCAGGACAAGATGTTGTAAATGAAAATTTGACACTCCTTAACACAAGATGCTATTGTGTGTTTTGTGATTTGGAGAGTGTATCTCTCTTCCTATTCCAAAGAGCTAGACTAGCTAAATGTTGGTGTAATAGAACCTTAGAAAAGAGTTACTAGTTAAATTTTACAATTACACAATGTTATTAAGGGTTGTTGTTACTCAAAGGAAGCGGAGATGAAATTGATGTTGTATAAGACTCTGACCCAACAATGCATGGATAAGAATGAAATATATCAATTTTCGTTCAATGAATCCTATGTACGGGAGGGAAAGAGAAGTTTTCTATATCAAACTTGAACTACACGACACAATTTCCTTTAAAATGCAATTGCAACAAATCACACAAAAAATAACAATTCTCTATTGTTTCTTTTTCAATAATTTCAACAATTTATTTTCAATACTTTTGAAAATGAAAATGATTTTGAAAGAAAAACGTTGTTCACTTTTCAAAAAGGACCTACACCATGATGGTGAGAGTGAAGAAAACCAAAAACTAATGAACAAGCAAAGATATAAACCCAAACCAATCTTTCAATGGAAACAAAAAATAACAAGCAGATCAAACTAGTCTTTTCAGTTGCATGAGAAAAAGGATCTTTCAAATAATAAGCAAATGATAAAGATAAAGAAGCTCAAATTTCAACCGATCGCTGGTTCTTAACCAAACAAGCACACTCAAATTCCAAAATTAGAGAGTATATCTTTGCAGAGAGAAGTCAAGAAATGAAAGTCAAGAAAAATGGACAGGAAGAGCCTTTGATTTCCTAAGACTGTTCGTGCACAAAAAAGAAGACAAGAAAACATCAACCAATGGTCCAAGAAGGTCTAGTTAGGCGCCTATACCGATCTGGAAAGTTGATCATTCAAAAGAATTAAAGCCAAAATTTTGAAAAAAAGGGTTCGCAGGCTGAGAGTATTAAATAGTGCGAGAATGGGTCATTCTCGCAGGCCATCTTTGAGCAGAGTGTGAGAACCTCGCACTGAACCTAAAAGCATACTGTGAACTCAATAGATTCTCGTAGGCCACTATGAAGTGCAGTGCGAGAATTTATGAAACTAAACAAATTTTAGGAAAAAGACACAAAATTTTAAGAGGCCTCTGGACCTAGAGGGTCTATCAGGGTATCTTGAAGACTCAGAGATTGATATGAATGGAGAATGGTAAGGCAAGAGAAAATTACCAAGGAAAAATACCAAAAACCACAAAGAAAATGGGTTATCTCCCCAGTGGAGTCACCAATTTTGATATCGGACTAATCAGTAGGTGCAGACACTAACAGATCTCCCTAGATCCACTTGTATCTAGAACAAAACAAGACAGGATATGACTCTTTCCCTAAGTTTTGACCATTGAATTGGCTAGTAGGAAGGAACAAGTAACATACCTTTGTATCGCTTTCTAGAGTCTCTGTTGCTCCCACTTCGCTCCGGTGCTCTCGTGAGGTCAATACCAAGACAACACAAACCAACCAAAGTGAAGATAGAAAAATATATTCAATAGTCAACTTATGTGTATGATCAAGGAATTACACAATAAAGTGAAAATAGCTTTATGGGAAAAGGACATTCCACTGTATCATATTAATTGAAAGTAGAAGATTACAACCTGATCGCCTTGATGTCGCAAGCTTCCTTTCAGTGGCTCTTGGCTCCAACACACAGACTTTCTCAATCCTTGTATGAAGAAGATCAAATCCTTTATGAAAGACTTGCTAGGGTCTCCAAGCTCCTGTTCAGGCTAAGTCCTTCACACAATTCTTTCACCAATTCTTCAATGAATCTTGCTTAACCCTTTCCATGAGAATTCCATCAATATATAGGAGAGAATGAGATGGTTACTTGGATAATAATGATCCCACAATATCAGGGAAAACCAGTAAAAGGATAACCATTCGAATGCCAACCCATTCTTCTAGAAGATTCCCTTCTAGAACCATCGAGACTTCATCTTTTTCCAAGCCTTAGAACAAGTTCACACCCTAGCTATGTAGCACAGTGAGAAAAGTTCGCACCCTAGCTTAAGGCAACCTACGAGAAATGGTCATTCTCGCACCCTAGTATATTAGCAACTTGCGAACTCTCTTAAAAGGTAAGTTTTCTGGGAAGAGATGAATGTCACTTTTCTCAGGAGAAAGTTCTTATGAGGAGCTTGAGTACACCATCATCAATACACCATCATGATGACCAAAATCATGGGTAACACATACCGATGGCCAAACAAAGGTATTCAATCAGATGATTGTGCACATCCTACGCATGTATAACTCTAAGCATTTGTGTACATCGGATGAGAGTCTTCCCTATGTTCATCATAACTACAACATGGCTCTTTATAGATCCATCGGCCATAGACTCTTTCAGGTGGGGCTAGGATTACAACTCTTGGGTCCCATTGATGTTGCACTACCTCTTGAAACAACATAGACAAATTCTTCCCATGTTCATTCTAAGGCCGACAAAGCCACTATATTCATTGAGCAGGTTTAGCACATCCACTAATGCTAACTACAAGCAGCGCCATGATCAACATCGAGTATCGCATAAGTTTCTAGTGGGAGACAAGGTCTGGTTACATTTGTAGAAATTGCACCTTACAGGTCCCCATTGAAAGCTCCACCCACTTTGTTATGGGACTTACACTATTACCAAGGCTATGGGTAACAATGATTTTGAGATCAACACTCCACCTTTCCTTGGCTTGCACCTAGTGTTCAATGTGGACCTCCTTCGGCCATATTTTCCATCATTATTGGACACCTCAAAGATTGCATAACAACTGACACCAACAAAGATAAACCATGACTGCTTCGAATAAGAATCCACTGATCAGATAGTGGACACACAGGTCAAGGGAACTCACCAACAGAGGATCCAACTTTATTGGGTTATCAAGGCAAGACATCTCCTACACCAAAGCAGGTGGCTCACCAGGGGCCAAATTTATCATAAGTTTCCTCACCTGATGGGGGCACTCAACACAATGGATACAATTGATTCCTAAAGAGGGAGGACTGATCTAGGTGGATATTGGTGGCCACCGACCTATTCCAACTGGCTACTCTTGACAATTTTTGGTTCAACACATTCTTCTGTAATTCTTTGTAATTTTGGGTTCTACACTTTTGGGTCTGTCTAAATCCCTACACAATTTCTAGGTGGATATTGGTGTCTTCCCACCTAATCCAAATGGCTTATTTTGGATTTTTTCATGTCAGTACATCTTTTTGTACTTTCGGGTCCATTTTGGGGCCCTAAATAGTGTTTTTTGGCTTTCCAAAGTCAAACTATTGACATAGTTAGAGTTTGATAGAATAATGTGTATTTCTCAAAAAGACCTTTCCAATGGGCTATCCTTCACCTAAAATGGAGGTCGTATGCAAATGTTACGACCCCAGGAAGTTGAGGTACCAACTTACCCATCGGGGCCCACATAAATTTTTGCATTTCCTCTCCTAGGGTTAGGTTTTTGGATGTCTAGGGTTTTAATATTCACGAGTAATGTTAAAAAGGCCTTTGGAGACTCATTGTAATCATTCTAGTCAAACAAATGTACATAACAACCACATCTCTTCTCAGAGATAACTACCACCATTCGAGCAAGTTGTTTTTAGATCTGTAGTTTTACAATTTCATCCTATTTTATTTATTCAATAGAAGTTATTGTTCATTGGATATATGTTGCTGTTTTTCATATTTATGTGTTATTGTATTTAGTCTATTATTCATCTATTCCTCTCATAAATATGGATCACCCTCATTGCGTACTTTTAATAAAGGATAAAATACATGAAATAACGAAGCAATTGGAGTAGAATAGAGGAGAAGAAGATAAAAGAGAGAAGAAGAAGATAAAAGAGAGGAGATGATTTAAGAACAATATTACTTCACCCAAAGAAGTGTTGGTGTTGAGAATTCAACACCCTACGAGTCAGAGAGGAGGAATGAGCTCAAGTTTGAAGATGGAAAATTAGGACAACACCCTAAGACTACTTGTGTTCCATGGAACGGGTAGGGATGATGCATATCAACATTGGTTTACATGTGAAGCAATCTAGTCTATGAAGAGATTAATAGATGAAGCAACCAAAATGACGTAGTTGGAGACCATATTCAGGGAAATAGCCTTGACCTGTTATATGAAGTATAAGGATATGACGCCAGTAAGAAAAATGAGGTCCCTAATAGAAATTAAGTAGGATATGCTTAGGGATTTCCATAAGCCTAAGTCATAATCCCAATGTATCACATAGATAAATAAGATCAAGCAAAAGGAAGGAGAAACTTTCTAGGATTATGACCAATGGTTCAATATCTTATTGGATAGGTTGATGCTCCAAATCTAAGAGGTGAAGCACATGGAATGGTTTATTATGGGGTTAATTCCCCATATCCAAGTCCCACTCACTTAGCAGAAGGTGATGAATCAGGAAGAGGCAGTCAAAATTGCAATGTGTATGGAGGCTACTTCACGAGGAGAGGAGACATTGGTAGGTTTGGTACATGTGCATTCATAGTTGGGAAAACTAACTATGCAATTGAAAACTATGGCTAAGAAAAAAGTCATGTGCAAGAAAAGATTCGTGCATGAGCATGTATGGTGTACCACATGCCGCTCAGAAGGGAATCATAGAGAGAAACGTCCTGTACTACCAAATTATATGGAAACTGGAACACCTAGTCCATTTCCATCTGGGCATATGAAAATGTGTGAGATACGCAGACACTAGGGCCATGTTCCACCCCACTACCAAACCTTTTATAAATACCAGACAAAAAATCATACCCCATTATATGAGTTCTATAAATAAGTTGGGAATGATGTCGATAATTTCCACTCACTCTAGTTGATGAAAGATAATGCCCATGAAGCATTCTAGGTAGTACATGAAGATTAGAAGGGTGGTCAACATAGAGGTATGGAAAGAGTCAAATACTAAAAATATACTTGATGTAGATATGGGTTTGATCCCAGCCGAGGATATGGAGAAGGAGGAGGTAGACCCCCTACATGTTTTAATTGTAGTGAGATCTGTCGTGTCTCACAATTTTGTACCAAATCACTCATGCTTTGTGCATATTGATATAGTCCTGAGCATGTCACCAAATACTGTCTAGACTTGTTGAAAAAGTGGGAAGACAAAAATACCAATTGCAACATGGTCCATGTGAATTCATGCAAGAATAAGAAGAGTAATGAGGAAGTTGTTTTCTGGGTGGTCACCTGAGGAGAAGAAAAGACATGAGTAGAATTTGAGCATAGTGAAGGCTCAGGTCAACATCCATATGTGAAGATAAGGAAGGAAGTTTAGCCCCCTCGAAGTTTTGATGCCACCTAGCAGAAACAGTTCATGTGCGATGCACAGAGAGAAATCAAATAAGAAAGAGCACACACGTATATGAAACACATGACTCCAAGGTCCCTTGAGGAGGCCAAGATTCGAGAAGAATTGCAAAGGGTGACACAAAGTTTGCTGGAGGAAGCTTGGATCTATGAAGAAGTACAATGCATGACACAAAGGTCGCTGAAAGAATCTCGCGACTGTGAGGAACTACATTGTGAAAAAAAGTTCTTTGGGGGAAGCTTGTGTGCATGAAGAAGTGTAGTGTGCAATGGAATGGTCAATTGAAGAAGCTAGAAATCAGATTGAGTTCGTCATTATTGAATGATCAAGAATATGCAAGTAAGTTGACATAGAAGGTAGCTACTTGCATGAGGGAACAAGGATTGGAGGAATCCATATCATCTCTACTACCAAAGAGGGATATATGTCAGGTCAGCAAGAAAAAGTGTACTGGCCAAGAATTTAAGATGATGGAAGAACTTGGTGGCTATGACATGGATGGAATCATGTTGGATTTTGATTTCATCCTGAATATTATTGTGAAGAAATCTTGGGAGGTGATGGGTAAACCAAAGTTGGTTTGGTCGCCCATCCAGCTCCATTTGGCCAATCAAAACAATATATACCCAATAGATTGGTTGGAGAAAGTGGAAGTGAACATAGAAGGAGTAAAAAAAAAGGATGACTTTGATTTCATGGATATTATGGATGAGTGTGATCTATATTATGCATTAGTCGGAATTGACTGGGCCTTTGATAATAAGTTGGTGTTGAAATTGAAGAAGAAGAAGATGTCATTTGAAATAGACACCTTGCACATGGTCGCACCACTAGATCCATATGAAGGTGATAGGTATAATGAACTAGTGGATGAGGATGCATGGAGCTCAGTAATTGCAAATATTTATAAGATCATTAGGTTAAAGGAAGATTACATCAACCACACCGTGGATGGAGTGGTAAGTTGGAGAAGTGTCAAGTCTTATAACACAAATTTTGAGGATGCCATGGATAAGTGGAAAAACAACCTCTATGAAGTTTCGACTCACATATGTGTGAGGATAAAAAATGTGGTGCGTTGGATTAGGTTTGAGCTATGCGATGCCCCATAGTTTGATGTGACAGGGATGGTAGAGACATTCCTCACATAGATAGAGAAAACCATCTCCACAGAGTAGAGGCTTTATTCCACAGATGTAGTGGTTCAAGGGACACTTGCGCAGTGGTAGGAGACCCATCGCCCAGATACTCAAAGTTGGGCATAGGTAGCTAAGTTAATCAAGGTTTTTTTCCAGCCCGCTGTTGATTTAGAACAAGCCAACCAATACAAGGGCATTGAGGATCCTCAAGAACACATTTATTTTTGTGAAAAACATTGGGCCTCTAAAAATATCCCTCGAGCCCAATGGGTACATCAGTTCATCCACACGATGAACATGGTCTCTAGAAGTTGGTACATCTAGGAGGAACTTAGGATGAAAATGGTTGAGTGGACCCATATGAGTTCCTAGTTCCGTTTAACATTTAGATTCATAGCAGAAAATCCAACTCAAAGAGAGGCACTCTCTGGATTAAGGATTTTCTTTTCCATTGGCAGCCAAATGAAGCCACACCTAGGGTAGTATGTTCATATCATTAACCGATGAAAAAAATGAAATATGTATTCCATTGTTGGAAGATTGTTGTTGACAATATTGATGACGATGACCCCCCAAACATCCAAATCAAATAATCTGAAGGAGAACATGCACTAAAGGGTAAGGAAATAGAAATGGACGCACCAAACTATAATGGCCCGATCAAAACTAAGAAACATAATATTGGAAATGAAGAAGCTCCCAACATGGCCATCATTAGAGACTATTCGAATAAGGATATAATCACTTAGGTGGTTGACTTTCTCAAGAAATATGAGGATTTTTTTCCTCGGAGTTTCTCTCAAATGAAAGGCATTGTAGGCTCGTTGGGCCCCATGAAGATTCAACTCAAACTTGTCAAGAGAAGGCCTTATCGCTTGAATACCAAATATAAGGAGAAGGTGCACAAATAATTGGATCAGATGTTGGATGTTGGGATTATTGTCCCTAAAGAGGAGTCTGAATGGATTAGTCATATGGTGGTGCAACCTCATAATCACCATAAAAAAAATAAATTCTATGACGAAACTCCATTGCGTTTAAGCTTAGATTATAAGAGAAGGTAAGATTTAATTCGGTCCATAATGACATTTAACAACAGTCTCATTATGAAACAAATTCGAATACTTAGGTGCATGTTTTCATGGCAACTAGAATTAAAAACAAACATCACACTAAACATCGGTTTAACTAGATGAAAACCTTCCAATACAACAAATTATGTACTTGTCATGCCCTGTACACAGTGACTCATAATGTTTTTTGTTATCTTTTATCCTATCTCTGTCTCGGATGAAAATTCTCCATCGATTCTACTAGTCCATTCCTTACCATGTTAGAGAGTTGTTCATATAACCAATAATTCCTACTGTGCTCCTATAGTTTTTGTGAAAGATAGTACTCAAACGGGTTTCAGTGATTTTCCAATGCCAAACACACAAAAACAAAGGGGCCATGTTGTTTGCCAAAAACGCGAAAAACCAGAAGACTATGGCCTCAGTACTTCAGGGTTTCAGGGTTTGAAATCCCACAACTTCAAAAGCCCAAAACATCAAAACACAACATCCCTCTAATTATGAAAGTGGGTCAGCATTTCAAGATTTTGGAGTTCGGGATTTCATGAGTACAAAGCCAAACATCATCACACGACAACTTCTGAAACTGCGAAAAGTGTCCAGCATTTCGGGATTTCAAAATTTGGGATTTCGTGGGTACAAAGTCAAACACCAACACACGACAACTTTCGAAAATTACGAAAAGTGACAAGCATTTCGGGATTTCAGCATTTGGGATTTCGTGAGTACAAAGCCAAACATCAACACATGGCAAATTCTAAAATTGCGAAAAGTGACCAGGATTTTGGGATTTTGTGAGTACAGGGTCAAATATTAACACACAACAACTTCTGAAATTGTGAAAAGTGACCATCATTTCGGGATTTCGGAGTTTAGGATTTCATGAGTACAAGGTCAAACATCCACACACAACAACTCTCGAAAGGTGAAAAAGGAATGTGGGACCCACCCATCGAGGTTTCAGGGTTCAGGACTTCATGAGTTTAAGTGCCCAAACAACAACATATACAAACTTCCAAAAAAAAGGAAAGGTGAGACTTGCATTTCGGGATATTGGGGTTTGGAACTTCACGAGTTCCAGTGTCCAACATCAACATAAACAAACTTCTAAAAAAAGGAAAGGTGAGACCCACATTTCGGGATTTTGGGGTTTGGAACTTCACGATTTTGAGTGTCCAACATCAACATGAACAAACTTCCTAAATGCGAAAAAGGAAAGGTGGGACCTGCATTTCGGGATTTTGGGGTTTGGAACTTCGTGAGTTCCAGTGTCCAACATCAACATGAGCAAACTTCCGAAATGCAAAAAAGGAAAGGTGGGACCCACATTTTGGGATTTTGGGGTTCGGAATTTTGCGAGTTCCAGTGTCCAACATCAACATAAAAAAACTTCTGAAATGTGAAAAAGGAAAGGTGGGACCCACATTTCGGGGTTTCGGGATTCGGGGTGTCGGGATTTCCAATGCCCAAACCTATCCTACAACAACTCCCGAAATGCGAAAAAAAAAGGAAAAATGGACTAGCACTTCGGGGTTTCGCAATTTTCTAAATTCATCATATACTTTAACTGTGGAAAGGGTAGACCATTTTAAACAAAACAAGGAAAGCATAAAATCTTTTGTTAGGCATCAATTCTCATGATTGTTTAGCATATGATAAACAAAAGGGGTTTTCCAGATCTCCTTAACTTTCCAAATTTTGTCCCTTACTGGTGTCCTTACTTTCATTCTGTGAGACAATAGGTGTAGAAGGATTCAATATCCATTTACCTAACAGAATTCCGAAGGTCTAAACTAAAGAGTTTTATATGCTTATATTCTATAAAAGGGTACAATATGGTAACTATTTTCTATATAAGGTAATTTCTATTATATTCACTTAGAGCTGCTTTTAATCAATGTATTATACGTTAACAGTACTAGATCTGTGCATCTAGTATATACATGAATATGAATTTTATTCCATAAGAGTTTGGTAATTATAAATGATGTTCCAAGGGATCTAAGTGTGGCTTCCTGGGGTTTTAATTACAGAAAGGATTTTCCCCATTGGCATTAATCTCCCTCTTTCCTTACTTACTTATAGAAATATAATTATAGGTGCATCCATCTAGCATTTTACTCACACGGGGAACAGTTCCTAGAGTTTGGATGTCTATTACAAAATTCGTGACGACAGACAGACAGATTACATCCACAAAGGCATTTTATCTTCCGCAACAAATATATATACTTCAACAGTCAGATGTGAACATTCCAATAGACCTATTATAACTATATATAGATACAGATTTCCTTCGCACATATTCCTCACAACGAACAGATATTATCATTCAAATAGTTTACTTTAACATAATTAGATATAATCACCCAATAGATACATGACATCAATCAAACATAGCCATTCAAAATAGAGAGGGGTATATCAACATATCTGAATCCAATCCATAGAAAGACAAAGGGAACAACCACATTCCTCCCAATCGTAGAACAGGGCAACCAAATCACTTGCCCAGTTCACCCCCTAGCCTGACCATGAATCCATGAGGGTGAACTTGGAGACTCCTCAACAATATTCCAAAATTTTTAGCAGTTATCCCCTTGCATCACACTTACTTGGCAATGCTCATAATAGCAAGAGGACTCACAATCCTTTCCCAGCCTACTTGGCAACATCCTGCCTCCTTGCATATGCTATTTATCAATTTTTGCCCTGGTCTTTTTCCCTCCTTTGGGGATTTTCGTAGCTCTCTTAATCCCTGATTTTAAGGGGCCGCTAGTGGCCAAATCTCTGATTTTCCACTTCTCATAATCAACCTAGAGGTAGTTCCAACATGTTCCCCACTCACGGAGTCATGGTCAGCTGATTTTAACATGACTGTTCCATTTTTCCTCCTGCAATTAATATAAATAGTCCGTTGTGATATAAGTGTCATAGTCAAATAGTTAGTTGATTTCAAATAGATGTCTACCCAATAGTCACAATTATTAAATTCGAAATTCGAAATTTCCATAAATGGCAAAAAATTTCCAGATTCGAATTTGCCAAAAACGAAAATAAATTTCCAGCAGACAAAAATAAAAAATATTTTATTTTTGGGGGATGTCACATCCTTTCCCCCTTTAGTAAAACACTATCCTCAGTGTTCATTCCTTTCCTGGAACATGATTGGATGAGATTTATGCAAATCTCCCTCCAATTCCCAAGTAACCTCCTCAGGACTAAAGTGCTTCCATTGCACCTTTACCTGAGCGACGACTTTGTTCCGAAGTGTTATTTCTCTCCGGTCCAGAATGCGCAGGGGTTCCACCTTGAAATCGCCTTTGGGTTCCACCCGCACCAAGTTCCAATAAATCATATGAGTAAGGTCATGAATATACTTTTTCAACAAAGAAACATGAAATACATTATGAATTATTAGATTAGCTGGAAGTTCAAGCTGCTATGCCACGGGTCCAATTCGAGCTAGTATCTCAAAGGGCCCACAAAACCTGGGTGCTAGCTTGGCATAGTTTCCTAACTTTAGTGAGATGTTTTGGGCTTTGACCTTCAAGTAAACATGGTCTCCCAGTTGAAATTCCAATTTTCTTCTTTTTTGATCCATGTAGCTCTTCTGTCTATCCTGTGCTTCTTTCAAGTTTTGTTGTACGTTTCTTACCATGTTCTCCATTTCTTGGAGAATATCTGGTCCAACCATGAGTTTGTCAGCTGGGTTTACTCATCTAATTGAAGTTGTACACTTTCTGTCATACAGTATTTCGAAAGGGCTCAACTTAGCTGAAGTTTGGTACACATTGTTATATGAAAATTCTACCAAGTGTAGGTAGTCTTCCCACTTGTTTGGCTTTGTTCTTACATACATGCAGAGAATATCCTCTATGATTTGATTTGTCCTTTCGATCTGTCCATCCATTTGTGGATGATAACTTGTACTAAAATTCAAATTAGTATTTATCCCTACAAACAATTCCTTCCAAAAAGCGGATGTGAATTTTACGTCTCTATCTAAAATCACCATTTTAGGAATACCATGCAGTCTAAAAATTTCTTTCATGAATATTTCAGCAATATTAATAGCTTTAAAAGTAGACTTTACAGGAATAAAGTGTACGGACTTACTGAGTTAATCAATTACAACCATGATTGAATCAATCTGTTTCTGAGTTTTAGGCAAACCCGTTATAAAGTCCAATGATATGGTCTCCCATTTTCATTCTGGTACTGGTAATGGTTGTAATAGGCCGTCTGGATGCTGGTGTTTGGCCTTAAGCTATTGACAATCTTGGCACCTAGCCAAGTACTCTGTTGTTTCGACCTTCATGTTAGGCCAGTAAAATAGTTTTCTGAGTGTTGTTATTGTCTTCTGGTAACCTGGATGGCTCGAATACGGTTTCTTATGCACTTTGTCTAAATAGTTAATTTTAACTCTGCCGAATCCAATATGTACACTCTGTTTTTAAATCTTAAAATTCCCTTCTTATCAATACTTATATATGGTTTATCTAGGTTTGCGATACTATTTTGAACTTCTGCCATCATTTTAGTGTAATTTCCGTCGTTAACACCTGCCGTTCTTATTCTTTGTTCCAGATCACTTTCTTCCCTGCTGATATTTATCTCAAATAAACCATGGATTCCGTGGCTTAAAGCAGATGCTACTTTATTTTCCTTACCCTTGATATGTCTGACCTCGAAGTCAAATTCGCTCAAAAAGGCTAGCCACCTTGCTTGTCTTGCATTAAGGTCTGGTTGGTTAAATAGATATTTCACCCCGCTATTATCCATCAATAGTAAGAATTTTCTACCCATTATATAATGTCGCCACATTTTTAAGGCATGTATTTCTGCTTCCAATTCTAAGTCATTAGTAACATAATTTCACTCGTGTTCTTTTAATTTCCAGGATTCATAACAAATCACGTGCCCTTCTTGGGATAGAACACCACCTAGTCCCTATTTACTTGCATCAACACATACTGTGAAGTCTTTATCTGGGTCTGCTACCTTCAAAATGGGCGTTGATGTCAATAATTCTTTTATCTTGGTAAAACTGTCTTGACACTTTTGCGACCAGTTAAACTTGGTCCCTTTCTTTTGTAATGATGTGATAGGGTAGGCTATCTTGAAGAACCCTTCTATAAATCTATGATAATATCTGATGATTCCCATGAATGACTGGATATTTGCCACATCCTTAGGTACTGGCCATTCCATAATGGCCTTTATCTTTTCCGAGTCTACGAAAATACCTTCCGAGGAAATGACATGTCCTAAATATTGTATTTCTTTTTGATAAAAGTCACATTTGTCAAATTTTGTGTATAGCTTGTGTTTCCTTAGTGTCTGCAGAACTATTCTTAAGTGTTCATCATGTTCCTCCTTCATTTTAGAATAGACCAGAATATCGTTAATAAATACCACTACGAACTTGTCTAAGTACTGGCTAAAAATGTTGTTCATCAATCACATAAATGTGTCTTGGTGCATTAGTGAGTCCAAAAGGTATGACTACAAACTCATAGTGTCTGTATCTTGTACGAAAATCTATTTTGTTTATGTCCTGGTCCTTTATCCTAACTTGATGATAATTGAATCGTAAATCCAATTTTGAGAAGATCTTGGCCCCACCAACTTGATCGAACAGATCATTTATCCTGGGTAAGGGATATTTGTTCTTAATGGTTACTTTGTTTAGTTGTCTATAATCGATACATAGTCTTAGAGTACCATCTTTATTTTTCACAAAGAGGAGTCTTAGAGTACCATATTTCTTTTTCACAAAGAGGACTGGTGCTCCCCATGGCGAGACACTTGGTCTGATATACTCTTTGTTCAACAATTCCTGTAATTGTATTTTTAATTTTGTCAGTTCTGGTAGACTCATTTGGTAGGGTGCTTTTGAGATGGGGCATGATTCGGGTAGTAAGTCTATGAAGAAATCTATTTCTCTCCTAGGAGGTAATTCCGGTATCTCATCAACAAACATGTCTCTAAATTCACATAGGACAACAAAGTCTTCTAACTTGGGCTTATCTTTTTTTTCTAACAGATTCATTACTTGGATGGCATAAACTTGACATCCATTTATAATACATTTCTTGAATTGCATCGCTGAAACTTGTCTGAATGACACAGGTTTTGGTATGCCTTGGGTTGTTTTAACAGTGCCAAAATTATCTTTGTAGCTAAGTATCTTTGTATAATAGTCTAGTACTTCTTTGTGTTGTTCCAACCAATCCACCCCGATAATCACATCATAAGATCCTAGTGGTAGGATGTTCAGATTGGTCCTTATGTTTGAAACATCTAAGATGAACTCAAGATCAAAAATAAAGTTAACTACTTTTCTTTTAGCACGTGTTTCTAGCTGTACAAGCCAATATTTTTCGTGCTTTTGTTTCTTAAGTTTATTCAACTCTACTAGATCAGGAGTAATATAACTGAATGTAGCTCCAAGGTCAATTAAAAAAAAAATTCGAGTGTCATGGATTTTACCTTCGATCTCTACCACCAAGGACTGGTCGTCATCTTGTCAACCATCTATGGCTACATTTATCTGATGCAGACTTCTACCCATGTTTCCCACTGTCGAGGCTTCCTGCAAATTGTGGAAAGCAGTGTTGTTTGGTGCAATTAAATGTGGAGAGTTCCTCCTTAGATGAGGCTCTCCACACTCCCAACACTTTAAAGGCTCGCGAGAGTTGTCCCCAAACTTCTTCATTCCCAAGTGTACCGGTTTACCACTACCTTGCGTATTCGAATGATTGGAGTGAAAATCCTTCCTTGGGAAACTTTTTGTTTCATTCTGATAAGGAGCTAGCTGGTATCCCTTCTTCCGCTAGTGCATTCCATCTTGCTTCTTATCCTTCCAGATCTTGGGAAACTCTACCCATTGTTTATACTAGTCATAGCACATTCATGCCTTCCTAAATGTCTCACTCAAGGATTTGGGGCTGTCAAACTTGATTCTGTCCCGGTAAGCCTGTGGTAAACAACTCGGGAATCGCTGGATCTTTACCTTGTCCTCCCATATGTATGGTACGAACCTTAATAGTTCCAAAAACTTATTTATAAGGTGCTCCATTGTCATTTGTCCGAGTCGTAATTCATAAAATTCTTTCATCTTCCTTTCATAATAGCTTTCAGAAAGGTATTGTTTCTTGAAATACTTTTTGAAGTCAGACCATTCCAACTGTTTCTCCTTTAGGCCCTTGGCCAATTTCAGGTCCTGCCACTAAATGATAGCCTTTCCCTTTAGATTGTAGATGGCCATTCTGACCTTCATGTTGCTGGAATAGTTGTAGATTTGGAAGTATTTTTTGATGTCCAACAACCATGCTTCGGCTTCTTCTCCTGTTCTGGATTCTCCATCAAAAGTAGCTGGTTTAATCTTTTTAAATTCTCCTTCAAGGTGGTCTGTTTGTTTTCTTTTTTTGTCTGGTATGGTTTTGTCTTCAGCTGAAGGTGTCCCTTCAAACGAATTGTCTCCTTTTTCTGTTTTCGCCCCAGAATTCTTGGAGGCCCTCTTGTTGACCTCTTCCTCATGGTTATCATCTTTTGAGATTTTCTTGGTTACTATAATATGTAGCAAGACTTCATTTATCTCTTGTTGTTCCTACTGTGCCTTCTTCAATTTTTCATTGTCAGCCTTGAAAACCCGTAGTTCAACAATAAGGTTCCTCACTGTTTCCAACACCTCCGTGGGTGAGCTTCCATCACTGTTCTGTCTCGGATCTCCAGGAGGTCCTTGTCGTAGATTCCCTTCCATCCTGATTTCTGCACCTTCTTGAGATGCCATTATTTAACACAAAACAGAAAAGCTTTCTATTTGTAATCCACAAGATTTATTAGTTTTTTCATTAATCAAAATATATACTAAGCAATTAATGTGGCCCTGTTCTAGCCCAGTGTTGTAACTTTTGCTCTGATACCATATCTAATGAACCTCATAATGACCATAAAAAAAATAAATTCTATGACAAAACTCCATTGCGTTTAAGCTCAGAGTATAAGAGAAGGTAAGATTTAATTCGGTCCATAATGACATTTAACAACAGTCTCATTATGAAAAAAAATCGAATACTTAGGTGCATGTTTTCATGGCAAGTAGAACTAAAAACAAACATCACACTAAACATCGGTTTAACTAGATGAAAACCTTCCAATACAACAAATTCTGTACTTGTCACGCCCTGTACACAGTGACTCATAATGTTATCTTTTATCTTTTATCCTACCTCTGTCTTAGATGAAAATTCTCCATCGATTCTACCAGTCCATTCCTTACCGTGATAGAGAGTTGTTCATATAACCAATAATTCCTGCTGTGCTCCTACATATTTTGTGAAAGATAGTACTCAAACGGGTTTCGACTATTTTCCAATGCCGAACACACAAAAACAAAGGGGCCATGTTATTTGCCAAAAACATGAAAAACTGGAAGACTATGGCCTCAATACTTCGGGGTTTCGGGGTTTGAAATCCCACGACTTCAAAAGCCCAAAACATCAAAACACAACATCTCTTGAATCACGAAAGTGGGTTAGCATTTCGGAATTTCGGAGTTCAAGATTTCGCGAGTACAAAGCTAAACATGAACACATGGCAACTTCTGAAATTACTAAAAGTGTCCATCATTTCGGGATTTCGGAGTTCGGGATTTCACGAGTACAAAGTCAAACACCAACACATGACAACTCCCAAAAATTAAGAAAAGTGACAAGCATTTCGGGTTTTCGGCGTTCGGGATTTCGCGAGTACAAAGCCAAACATCAACACACGACAACTTCTGAAATTGCGAAAAGTGACCAGCATTTTGGGATTTCGGAGTTCCGGATTTCATGAGTACAAGGTCAAACATCAACACATGACAACTTCCAAAATTGTGAAAAGTGACCAGCATTTCAGGATTTCGCAAGTGCAAGGTCAAACATCCACACACAACAACTCTCGAAAGGTGAAAAAGGAATGTGGGACCCACCCATTGGGGTTTCAGGGTTCGGGACTTCGTAAGTTTAAGTGCCCAAACAACAACATATACAAACTTCCAAAAGAAAGGAAAGGTGAGACCTGCATTTTGGGATTTTAGGGTTCATAACTTCGCGAGTTCCAGTGTCCAACATCAACATAAACAAACTTCTGAAAAAAGGAAAGGTGAGACCCACATTTAGGGATTTTGGGGTTCGAAACTTTGTGAGTTCCAATGTCCAACATCAACATGAACAAACTTTCGAAATGAGAAAAAGGAAAGGTGGGACCCGCATGTTGGGATTTTGGGGTTCGAAACTTTGCGATTTCCAGTGTCCAAAATCAACATGAACAAACTTCCGAAATGTGAAAAAGGAAAGGTGGGACCTGCATTTCAGGATTTTGGGGTTCAGAACTTCGTGAGTTCCAGTGTCCAACATCAACATAAAAAAACTTCCGAAATGCGAAAAAGGAAAGGTGGGACACGCATTTCAGGGTTTTGGGGTTTCATGATTTCCAATGCCCAAACCTATCCTGCAACAACTCACAAAATGCGAAAAAAAAAGGAAAAATGGACTAGCACTTCAAGGTTTCGCAATTTTCTAAATTCATCATATACTTTAACTATGGAAAGGGTAGACCGTTTTAAACAAAACAAGGATAGCATAAAATATTCTGATAGGTGTCAATTCTCATGATTTTTTAGCATCTGATAAACAAAAGGGGTTTTCCAGATCTCCTTAACTTTCCAAATTTTCTCCTTTACTGGTGTCCTTACTTTCATTCTGTGAGATAGTAGGTGTAGAAGGATTCAATATCCATTTACCTAACATAATTCTAAAGGTCTAAACTAAAGAGTTTTATACGCTTATATTCTATAAAAGGGTACAATAGGGTAACAATTTTCTGTATAAGGTAATTTCTATTATATTTACTTAGAGCCGCTTTTAATCAATGTATTATACATTAACAGTACTAGATATGTGCATCTAGTATATACATGAATATGAATTTTATTCCATAAGAGTTTGGTAATTATAAATGATGTTCCGAGGGATCTAAGTGTGGCTTCCTGGGGTTTTAATTACAGAAAGGATTTTCCCCATTAGCGTTAATCTCCCTCTTTCCTTACTTATAGAAATATAATTATAGGTGCATCCATCTAGCATTTTACTCACACGACAAATAGTTCCTAGAGTTTGGATGTCTATTACGAACTTCATGACGACATACAGATAGATTACATCCACAAAGGTAATTTATCTTCCACAACAAATATATATACTTCAACAGTCAGATGTGAACATTCCAATAGACATATTATAACTATATATAGATACAAATTTCCTTCACACATATTCCTCACAACGAACATATATTATCATTCAAATAGTTTACTTTAACGCAATTAGATATAATCACCCAACAGATACATGACATCAATCAAACATAGCCATTCAAAATAGAGAGGGGTAGATCAACATATTTGAATCCAATCCACGGAAAGACAAAGGGAACAACCACGTTCCTCCCAACCGTAGAACAGGGCAGCCAAATCACTTGCCCATTTCACCCCCTAGCCTGACCATGAATCCATGAGGGCGAACTTGGAGACTACTCAGCAATATTCCAAAATTTTCAGCAGTTATCCCCTTGCCTCACACTTACTTGGAAGTGCTCATAACAACAATAGGACTTGCAATCCTTTCCAAGCCTACTTGGCAGCGTCATGCCTCCTCGCATATGCTATTTATCAATTTTTGCCTTGGTCTTTTTCCCTCCTTTGGGGATTTTCGTAGCTCTCTTAATCCATGATTTTCAGGGGCTGTCAGTGGCCAAATCTCTGATTTTCCACTTCTCATAATCATCCTAGAGGCAGTTCCAACATGTTCCCCACTCATGGAGTCATGGTCAACTGATTTTAACATGGTTGTTCCATTTGTCCTCCTATAATTAATATAAATATTATGTTGTGATACAAGTATCATAGTCAAATATTTAGTTGATTCCAAACAAATCTCTGCCCAATATTCACAATAATTAAATACAATTATTAAATTTGAAATTCAGAATTTCCATAAATGGCAAAAAAAATTCAGATTCGAATTTGCCAAAAATGGAAATAAATTTCCAGCACACAAAAATAAAAAATATTTTATTTTTGGGGGATGTCACAAAAACATTGGTGGTTGAGAAGCCTACTCATTCCCAAATGGTTTCTCAGGATATCATCAGGTTCGAATCCTAGAGGAGGATTAGGCCAAGACCACCTTTGCGACTGAATGGGGTTGATTTTCATACACTCTCATGCCCTTTGGCTTGAAGAATGCCCCTGCAGTATTTAATTGGATAGTGGTCGCAACCTTCAAGGAGATTATCCACATGTTTCTAGAGGTACACTTGGATGATTGTAATGTATTGATTTTGTTAAAATAACACATGGAAGCTCTTTGATTAATGTTGGATTGATGCCACTAGCTACAAATATCTTTGAACTTGAAGAAATGCATTTTTTGTACACAATTTGGCACATTTTTGGGCCATGTGGTGTGCAAGGATATATTATTGGTGGACCAGGAAAATATCGATACCATATTAGATATGGTATCCCCAACTTCAGTTCGTGAAATGTGTGCCACGTTGGTTCATACAAGATACTACTGACCATTCAACCTGAATTATGCCTAGATTGTGAAAAAATTGGAAAATGTGTTGCGTAAAGATACTAAATGCGAGTGGACACCAGAATGTCATAAATACTTGGATACACTCAAAGAAAAACTTGTTACCGCGCCAATTATGGTATTTCTTGATTGGTTGAAGCTCTTCCATGTCCATGTCAATGCTTCATCTATTGTGTCTTGCATCATTCTTGGGTAGCCTCGGGAAGGAAACATTGATCATATGGTATTTTTTGCAAGTTACAAATTTTCCAACGTTGAAAAGGATTATACAAAAATGAAGTGCAAGGCAATGTCCATGATATATTCCTTGCATAAATTTCACCACTACTTACTGGGATCATCTTTGAAATAATTCACTAGTCACTCTGTGCTCAATTATTTTGTCAACAAGCTAGTGTTGGGCAAAAGAATTGATTGGTGGTTGTTTCTTTTTCAAGAGTTTGACTTCGAAGTTATCATTAATCTAGGGAAACATAATGTTGGACCAAATCATCTGTTGCAAATCAAGACTAGGGAAGTTTCTAGGAGCCTTGATGATGAACTCCCTGATGCACAACTCTTTTGGGTTGAAGTCATGCCTAATAAATTGGTTGAAATCATGAAATCTCTCATAACTATACAAGCTCCAACTAGGTATGCGTCAATGTAACATCCTCAAATGGTGACCCACAATTTCATTTATCAGTTGATTATGGGACAATTGTATAAGCTAGGCACATATGACACCCTCCATTGATGTCTCTAGAACACGAATGGGACTCCATCCTGTACGAGGCACATTAAGGTATTGTTGGAGGCCATAATATCAGTAATGTTATCGTCTGCAAGGTCCTTCATGTATGAATTTGGTGGTGCTCCCTCTTTGCATATGATAAATATTATTGCAAATAATGCGATGTATGTCAATGGGTTGGAAAGCCTTCTCGAAGATATGAGCTTCCTTTATTTCTTGTGATCGCAATAGAGCCCTTCGACAAATGGGAAATATAGTTTTTAGGCCCATCAGTCCCCCTACATGTCATATAGGGACATGCTATATTATTACCATGACTAAATAACTCACTAGGTAGGACGAAGCAATGCCATTCAAAGATTCTACAATAGACACGGTGGCACTCTTCATTTTTTAGAATGTCATCACTAGATTCAATTTTCCAAGGGTGTTGATGAATGACTAGGAATCATATTTTTTGAATGAGACCAGATTCAACAACTCACTCAAGAGTTCATGATCCACCTAAAAAAGACCACCCCCTATCACCCTCAAGACAATGGTACAGTTGAGGATTTTAATAAAAAATTAGAACATTCTCTAACAAAAGTTTTGAATGTGCAGTGTGGTGACTTAGATCAAAACATCGCCGAAATATTATGGTATTATCAAACAACATGTAAAAGGATAAAAAAGCACACACCATTCTGACTATATATGGAAAAGACATGTCATGTCTCTTGAATTTGTTGTTCCTAGCCTTCAGATCACAGTAGTAACCCAGATGATCGTGGATCATCCGTTTTACCTCAAGATGAGCTTATGGTACTAGAGGAAGATCGAATGATGGTGAATTTCAACCAAGTTTTTGAGAAGGAAAGGAAAAAGGCATGGCATGATCATAACATCCACTAGAAAATTCTCCATCCTAGATCTTTAGTATTATTGTATGATATCAAATACTTACACCATCCTAGCAAGCTACACATGCGTTGGTTGGGTGCTTTCTGGCTAGTCTACATCAGTGAGGTAGGTGCTACCAACATGGAAACCCGACAAGGATAGCCGCTCAAAGGACTCATTAATTGATGAATTTTAAAGGTGTTCTATGGCCACTAGGGATCAACCATCATTTAGCTCCCATTATCATCTTTTGAATATGGGTATAAAAGGATTAGTGTAGATGGTACAATAGCTCATGCATCTCTTAGTCTACATAATTTACCTTTTGGATAGTGCAACATTCATATCAATTACATAGGTGGAGTTGATAGATTGACAATTTGTGCAAATTTTCCATGTTTCTAAATATGGTTGATATGTTGTAATAAGTATAAGGTGTGGGTTTTGTCTGATAATTCATGTGGGATTTGGAGGAGCTTCCTAGCTCCTCAGTTAATTGAAAGGGGATGGATTCCTAGCACGAGCACACAGATTTGGCATATCGATATCCCCATAAGTCACATTTTTTCGTCACTTTCTACTTGTTCTCCAAGTCACCCCCTCCATCACATATTTCCTTCTCTCCTTTGTCGTCTTCACCACCATATTCCCTCTATATATACCACACCCCCATGCTCTTGCTGGACTAATTCTCCATGCCCCATTTCCTCCCACCTCCATTTGTGACTTCCTTCATCATCTCATGGATATTTCCCTCAATTTCCTCATTGATATCAATTGTTACCAACTCCCTTGTCATAGCGTGGCTTAGCAAATTGTCCATACTATAGTATCTATAGCTTGATAGATCATCTCAAGATCCTATATTTTAGTTTTCATGAAGAATGTCATTCTATCTCTATCTGCTCAGTAGAGTTCCTTCTCCCTTTTTTGATAGCATATATCATCTCAGTAATCCACAGTTCCATGAACTATGTTTCATACTTTTGTTTGTTCACTAGAATTCTCAACCAATAATTAAGTGAATAGTCACCATGCATCATTGTTGGAAAATAAGTTTTGAAATATAGTTTTGAGAAAAATCCTAAGTATAGAAGAAGTATGTAGAAGAGGTCATAGAGAAGAATAATAAAGACATGGAAGTGCGCATCTTATATTCATAGAGAAGGACAATGTGTAGTAAGTAGAATAAAATAGAGAATAAAGCAAAGAGAAGAAAAAATAAGAATAAAAACAAGATAAGAAAGAGGATGAAAAGGAAGGATGAAAACTCAACATTCTAAAGATGGAAGGACGCGCAAAAGTAGCATGCAGACGAAAAATCATAAGAAAGCAACTGAACAACCAGTAAACTGAATTAACCATGCAATGTAATGGGTTTTTGGGTTGAACCAAGTAGGATTTTAAGCCCTATAATTGAGATATAAATATGTAACGGGTTGGGAGAATTGGGGCTCACTCGACATGGAGGTTTATGTCATGTTATGTTCTGTTGAGGTCTGTTCAGTTCCTGTTATTTTATGGTTTTAGTCTGTAACATAGAGGACTCTATGTATGAATGTAAGGGATGATGTAGAGAAGGAGAGGATTGCATTGTAGAGAGGTTAGGCTAGTAGAAGATAATGAGGAACATGATACGTCTTTGTAAGTACATTGTGCTAGCCTAAAGAATTTAACAAAAGAATAATAAAGAAGCTAGTCATTGTGGATATAGCCCAAATTTTGGTGAACCACGTTAAATATTGTGTCGTATGTATTTTATGTTATGCCTATTAATTCTTCATTGTTACATGGTAGACTAGATTTATCTTACGTTTAACCATGGCACACTATTCATAACTGGTAAAATAATGATTTTATGTAGTAATCTAGAATATACTGATAATATGAATTTGATTCACTAAGTAAGATAACACTGAATAAGGACAGGGTTATGTGCACATAATCAATAAGGAAGAATGTAACGAATGATTTCCTCCCATTCCCTTACTACTGCAAAAGCCTAGTTCTCATAGTCCTAATAGATACATCAGGTGAGACTTCATCTTCTCAAGCAGGTGATGCTAAAAGGGCCGGTGTGTTTTGGGTTTTGTTGGTCATAGATAAATTGAACATAGGGTCTTACTAACCATGTGTAGTGCCAACAAATGGTTCTGTTGTCGTGACCGAAAATTTATGATTAAGGTGATGTTTTGGAGGTCGACGAAGAAGGAGATATCAAAATTGTTGGAAAGGAAGGAACGAGAGTTTTCTCGATAGGAGAACATAAACCCTCGGATGACTGACAAGCAATGCATGCAAAGGTATGTGTACACATTTCTACATGAAATTTTCTTTGTCGAATTTCCAATTATTCTGACTGAGTGGCTAGAAATATTAATGGAGAAAAATGGAAGGTAGATGCCTACAACACCGAGGAATTGTACTCCTGAATTGGTAAGACAACTGAATTATGTAAGTAACCCAAATACTTGTGAAATTGATTTTTGGTTGGATAACATATTAGGAGGATATATTATAGACTGTGTAGTAGAGTGTATTCAATCATACATTGTTGTGAAAAGGGACTCTTTGAAAGGTCCGCGTGGGAGGCTCCTCAAATCATTAGGTACATGGACACAACTATTTTTATGTGACAAGTGCGTGATGATAATGGATTCCCACTTCTAAGGGGATTTCTGCACATAGGGGAACCAGGGGATGAGAAGACGATAGTCTGAGATAATGAAGGAACTGATGAAAAAGGAAGGGAGTGAAAAAGGATGCAAGCAAAGGGTATACCAGAGGAAGAATACGATTTTGGTGTTGCATGGAGGAAGGAGGTATAAGAGGAAAAATGTCGAGACTGAGAAAGGAGAGTCATGCAATGAGACAAAGGGGAGAGAACATTGTGCAATGGTTTGAATCATGGAGATACCAGATATAGGAGGAGAAGAAAAGGAGTTTCAGTCCAGTCCAGTAATAGAAGAACTGGTAAGTCCTACTCAGAAAGGATATTGTGTCAAATCCACGACCCCATGTGCATCACCACAATCAGAAATAAAAGTTGAAGACCTATCAAAAGAAATTGTGGTTATCCAGGGAGGACTAAGTACTATCAATCAAAGTAGTGGAAGTAGTGCACAGATTCAGAGTCAGAATTAGAGTCAATCAAAATCACCAAGTAGAGGGAATACACACAATAACATGGCAGGGGTAGAAAACACCCTTATACTTCCTGAGTTCCAGGGATTTGGGTCAGAGGACTCATAAAAACACCTACTTGTTTGTGATAAAATTTGGGCCACAAATAATTTTCAGGAAGAGGTTGTGGAGATTGCGCAATTGGAAACAAAATTTAGAGGTTGTGCATTGGTCTGGTACATGAAGTTGTAGAGTACCAAACCTACAGAGAAAGCCATAACTTTGGAAAACATAAAGAAAGTGATGATGAAGGAGTTTAAGAAGCCAAAGTCAGAGTCATAATACATTACAGAACTGAAGGAGATTAAATAGATACAAGCAGAGTCAGTATGGGACTTCGATGAAAGGTTCAAGGATATGATGGGTAGAATGAATTTCGAGATCCTTGATCAACAACATCGAGAATGGTTCATTGCAGGGCTTCTACCACACATTCATAGGCCATTGGTTCAACAAACGATTTCATCATGGCCCGAGGTACTAGAAATTGAAATGAAATTGGAATCATCTATTGTAGGAGAGAGTGAGGGGATGGCACAAGTGTAGATGTAATTGGCTATATTGATGATTCAACTATCAGAATTGACAAGGGGAAAGGAGAAATGTGAGCAAGTCTGGTGTACCAAATGTAGGACTAACGGTTATCATGAGGACGAATTCCCAACATTCACGCAGTACTTGGTGATGGGAGCGTTGAATCCACTAATGAAAGGAGGATATTGTGAGATATGTAAGTAATGGGGCCTCACCCAACTGAGTTTCCATTGCTACATAAATATCAGAGTACCCCAAGAAACTTGTTATGAAAATTTGCAAGTCATTGGGACATGATGAAAGGATTGTCGCATGTTCAACTTAATCATGGAGCACACATCAGATATGTATAGGATCCAAGAGGAGAATGTTTCATTAGAAACTGGGGGTTCGAAATATAATACTCAAAGAGGATTCAATATGGGGAACAAAGGAAACTTTGGCAGATGCCGCAGTAGAGGAAGTTTTGGTAGAGGAGGAAGAGGAAATATTATATGTTATAACTTTAATCAACCTAGACACTTGGCCCATGATTGGCTGAATATTTGTACAACGTGCACATATTAAAGAGAAATGGACCATGTGATAGAAGAATGTCCCCAAAGTGAAATCACAAGCCAGAGGAAAACAGAACCAAAATCCAACCCAAAATGTACAAAATGTTGGATTTTCAATGAGCTACGGCTCATGTATTCTCTTTAAATTTTCTGTTTAACTATTACTTCAAGCATAATGACTACAACAAACCAATATCATAAGAAGAATAACAATGCACAAGAACACAAGAAGTATCTGTTGATGGGTCCTAAATCCATTGATTCAATAGTAGGAACTAAACCCACCACCGAGGCCCAATTAGACTCCTGCAGTGTTTAATAGTGGAATGGTTCTCCAGATCTTGCAATCCAGCCAATTTATCGATGGGATTTATGTTTTATTGTGAGAACTCTTCCTTCAGTTCAGACTATCTCTTTTTGTATTTTCTCTTGGGTGGGATCGATATGAGATGTAAGCCAGTATAAACCAACTTGGTAACAAAATAGGACTAAGTTCTAAATACTGGGGAAGAGGATGAACTTGGGATAACCCACTGCTCAAGCACGCAGATGACATCTTTATACCATAGGCCTAGTACTAATACATTAACCATGTGAGAATTCGATTATTGTCTGAGAAAATAATTACTAGAAATAAAACACATATGGGAAAAGACAATGGAAAGAAAAATAATTCACCTACCTAATCATCCATCACATAATAACACCACGATTCATCTTCATCATTAAAGTAAAGAACAACAAAATATTGCACCAGATAACTTGAAAATAGATTAAATAGCTCTTACTCATTACAACATCATTCATAAAACGAGATAGGAAATAGTTCTTCTCGACGTCCAATCACATGCATTTGATGAAAATAACTTGTCTATGGTCTAATAGGACTTCTCAATTAAAGGCAGCTTCAAAATAATTCTTAACAGCTAGAAAGAAAGAGTTCTTGCAACAAACATCGACCCTTAAATAATTGGTCAATGCTCTTATTTATAATGTAAAATTAACTAAAAATAATGGCTAAGTGTAGTTTAAACAAAACAAAAATCGCTACATGGAATTCTCTCCTAAAAATTTTCCGGCAGTCGTCTCGGGATATCCCTTTGAAAGGGTGACTTTTCTCTTACTCCAACCAGCAGATAAACAACTCCTCATAGGTTTGGGCCCATGAAAATTTGTGTTGTTCCATTGGAGCTGCGTAAATTCCTCTGACCTCCACCACATGCGCCCGATACTTCACTAGACTGGTGTTTAATTATTGTAGCATAGTCCGTGCTCTAATCAGATGTTCCATAAGCCATTGCACTTGTCCTAGTGATGTGTTGGTCACCTTCGCTATATCTTCGGTCCATAATGAATCTTTCTTGGTATGTGATTTGAGTATGTTTCACAATTCGACGAAGTCGTCGGGGGTGCCAAACTCTGGGAGTCTGATATCCTTCATAGCCTGTTGATCTTCGGATTTAGGTTATCTCGTATTTCTTGCCAAAGTTATGGAGCCAATGTTTCTTGATATTCGGAGGGATATTTCCTGCCAATCAAAATTAAAATCGTTTAGAAATTGCTTACAGAACAATACTCGAAAAAATATATGAAAAGCGTAAACAGGAAGAAAATTGACTGATGCAGACTTGTAAAGCTCGCTAAGTCGGGTTGTTTGATACTTATGTGATGTCTGTAACCTTTCAGGTTACCTGCACCATCTCTGTTAGTGCCACCATTTTTCTTCAATTAGGGTGGGTTACATCCGCGGTCATAGCATGATAAATCAGGTACGAAAAAATGAGAGTCAAAACCATGCTAGTAGCCAGTTGTTCCTTCGGGTTGGGAAAGGATGTTAGAGCCAAACATGTGCCAAAAGTATGAGTAAGTTCCAAAAGGATCGGATACTGTCATAAGAGAAGTCGTTACATTCTTTAGGTTGAGAAAGGTTGCTCAAACAAAAGTCTCATCGGCAAGTGCATCAACCATCATTATCTCATTATGGAGGATGGGGGAATTGAAAGGAATCGAGATGATCATACCACCCATCCTTTGCAATTCCTATCGGTTGTATCTCACACACCTCATATCATACCCATCATGTGGATGTGATACACTAATTCTTTAAAACATCCCATCGCAAGGCATTCAGTTTTCCTAGACACGTTTAGTCTCACTGCCCTGCTCCATTATAAATTCCATATGTTTTGGATGTGTTCTACTCACCAGTCTAAGATTATGCACAATAGGTGACTCATCTCGTGAGCTTAGTTCGATCAACTTCTTGGCTATAGGCCTTTTTCAAATCCTCCATGCATAAGGTATATACGATGTCGCACCATGGGGACTCCTCAAAATGCAAGACGGGACCTGTGAGGCAGTCGAAGCACCAGGCTTGAGCCACAAAATGCCTGGGACTCATTCTTATTTGCAGTGGGTGTTCCTGAGGCTTCAAAGGGAGATTTGTACCTTTGCATGAAAATGATGGTGTTGCCCAGTGCAGAGGCTGAAGTGGAAGAAGTTACGTCATAAGGGCATAGGTTGGAAGCCATGCTTCCTCAATAGAAGATACCATGAAGGAGAGGAAGGCCCAGAAAAAATAAGGAAAGCCAAATCCTGATTGAGTCATGTGCACGATCAACCATGGAGGAGCTCCTAATGTGTGCTATCTAGCTAGATATTGTTAGAACTCCAGGTCGAGGAAGCGGGAGCCGAACGAGAAAGATAGAAGCTTCGAGTTCTAATGACCGAGGACCTAATCTGCAGCTAGAGCAGGCACAACTCACCATAGCTGAAATTTGATAGGAGAATAGTGAATTACATCGGCAATTGGTGGCAAATAACCTTAAGTTGTCAGTGCCATAGGGTCGTGAAGGGAACACAACCTGTATTAAGCGACAACTTCAGGAAGCATAAGAGATGATTGTGCAGTTGAGAGAAGTGCAAAGGGAATTAGAAGAACAAAAGGTGACAACAAATCTAGGAGCATGAGAGAGAAAGGAAGAAAGTTCATGCACCGAAGAGGCATGATGGGCGGACTTTGTTTTGTATTCTCAGACATGATGTAGAAATTTGATAGTCTTCCCTTTTTCTTGTGAAAATTTTCATGTCCTGAATGTAACTGGGTTGGTTGGCCAAAACTTGTAGATAGTGTCTATTGTATGTAACCTAACCTGATGGGATTCTAATATAAAAAGTCTCTAAATTTTGACGAAAGGATTTTGGTCATAGTAGTTGAATGCAACATTTTTCTCTTTGCGTGTGAATCTACTATTTTCTTTATCCAAAATTCTTGTAACTTAATCCTAATTTTTTGCTTAGTGTTGCTCCGAGTTGTTTTTTAATCTTTTTATTGATATCCTTCTGCAAAAACCTCTGAAGTTGATCGACCTCGTCATACGGTGCTAACGTGGCACCACTAACTCGAGATATATGGTAATGAAAACCGATGACTTAATTAGCAAGTATTAATAGGAGTTGAACTCTCTTTCAATTTCATGTTCCTAAACTAAGCCTAGGGATCGCCAATGCCGAAAATATATCGACGGTCGACGATCGGGGAAAACCCTATCGCATACATTCCTTTGGGTTAGTTCCTTCGAAAATTCCCGATGCCGAAATATTTTGGTAATCAGGAATCAGGAAAAAAAATTTAGCATCGTCGAAAAGTTTGTCATGGTTTGATTTTCTCCAACTCCAATGAGCATGCTGGGTATTGACTATCAGTGATAACATTTCTTTCTTTTGAAGTATTTACTAGTTTCTCCTTTTCCTGACGCCGAAAGTGATCGACAATCGATGATCTCCGCAATGATTCTTTTCACGAAAGAAGACTCTTGTCTGTCGATGCCGAATTTATTAAGCACGTCAAGTGAAGTGATTTGACTATCTGATTCCTTATTTAAATGTTAAATCTTTTAAGTTGAGGATTTTCATAGTTTCAAGCAAACTTTTCAAAAAATTAACGAGACTCAAAAATGGTAAGGAAACACAATATTTTCCAAAATGAAGGCGAATCAGACAATGCAAAGAGATCAATTGGTACCCAAAAAGTAAAATTGGACATAGAATTTTAGGGTGTGTTGAGTGCTCAACAAATGGTGACTTACTGGGAGAAATCAAAATCTTTGTTCTTCCTTCAGGCTCGACTGATGCAAAAGATGATGGAGAACTTAAATGGTTTTAAATCAGAGCCTCTTTTACCCTTGCATCCAAAATTCTTGGGTTGATGCTTTTGGGTCTGCTTGTGGGGTTTTTAACCTGTATTCCTCCTTTTTTTCCCATAGCCCTGACTCATGCCCTTCTTGAAAAAAATCTAGTAAAGTATTCACTGGCATGAAGCCGTTAGTTACCTTTAATCATTTGATATGGTGTTTCTCCGCTACCAGCGAACGTCCATAGCCCCAATGGAGTCACCGCGACATCACAGACCTTCGAGTGTCCATAGAACCGACAAAGATATCTGCATACCCTCTGCTACTGTTCACTCTTTTGATAATATCAATTTTATTTCAGAATGATGCCTTGAGTGAGTGGGAGAGGATGATGTCTATTTATTTTGCAAAGTGAGATGGTTAAGGTGGATCCTTTGCTAAATTTGTCTTCGAGGTTCATGTAGTCCTTTCCATCTTTCATTCTTTCCCTTAAGTTCTTACCGAATGACTAAGAATACACTTCTAACATTTCTCCAAAGTTGTTCATTTGTGCAGGTTAGATAGAGGACTCCTCAAAGCAACCACAAGCTCCGCAATGCTTCTTGTGTTTTATATGAGTGATGAGTTAGGAGCATATTTCTCTATGTTGCATGATTTAAAGTTGAACACTGTCTCACTAAACAAAACCTTCAAAAGCGCAAAAGTCCAAAAGCAAAAGAAAACAACAAAAAAAATGCATTTCACAATCATGAAAACATCCATACAAAACACAAAACATTTTCATTTATTTATTTATTTTATTATTATTGGAAATATTGTTTGACGGCTTGGCCATTTACTGGGAGGGCATCAGGTCCCCCCCTTAGATTCTATAACTGATAAGTTCTTGCCCCAGTCTTCTCAACCTCCTAAAAAGGTCCAAGCCACAGATTCTGAAACTTAGAATACTTCCCTTTTGGCTCATTTTCTCTGTCCCATTTTAGGACTAAGTCTCCTACTTCAAAATTTTTCTCTTTAGCCTTATGCTTATAAAACCATCTTTTCACTATCTGTTCGTGAGCTAGAAATTTGGACTTAGACTTTTCTCTCTCTTCTTCTAGCATGAGCATAGTATCAATTCTTTGTTGTATGACCGATTAAGCTTCCCCGCTGGAATCTTGGGCTAGTTTAAGAGATGGAAGATAAAGCCCATTTGGGAGAATGGATTCCTGCCCGTAAACAAGAAAGTACGAGGAATTTCCTATCGCTTCCTTGGGTGTGTCCCTATCGTCCCATAGATCGTTATGGAGTACATTATGCCAATTTCTTTGGTTATTTGCAACCATCTTTTTTAATATTATCACTAGGTTCTTATTGGTTGATTCTGCCACCTCGTTTCCCTATGGATAATAATTTGCAGAGTACCTAATTATGATTCCTTTGTCTAGAGAAAAATATTTCAATAGAGTGAAAGAAAAATAAGTTGCATTATCAAAAACTAGAACAGAAGGGAAACCAAACCTTGTGATCATTTGTTGTTCTATGAATTGGATCACCACCTTCTTATTTACATGAGTAAGAGGGATGGCCTCTTCCCACTTTGTGAAATAATCAGTGGCAGTAAGTATATACTTGTGTTGTTTCGAATAATTGGGTGTAATTTCACCTATGATATCCAACCCCCATTGCTCAAAAGGCCTAGAGATAGTCACTGGTTGGAGTGGGACTACTTCTATCTTCTCCATCCCAACGCTTATTTGACAAGTTTTGTAGTTTCTAGTGTAGGTGTGAGCGTCTTTGAACAAGGTGGGCCAATAATAGCCAGCTCTCAGTATCTTATGAGCAATCGTGTTTCCTGTGAAATGCCCGTCGATAGGACCATCATGGAGCTCCTTCAGAACTCTGTCTGTGTCTTCACGTTCGATACATATTAACAATACCCCATCATAATTAATCCAGAAGAGTACTGAATTTATGAGGTGAGATTGTGCGGACTTTAACCTGAGAGCTCTCCTTTCACTAGGATTGAAATTTTATGGACAAGTACCATGGTGCAAGAGATAAGTCAAATTTTCATACCAAGACTCTGGCCCTGGGGAAATATATAATATTTCACCACACCATAATTCCATTTCATTCTCCCATCTAGAATATTTATTTACTTGGTCTTGGGCTTCAACTGCGAGTTTGCATGACCCTTTCCCTTTAACTATTTTGGCAGGTTTTATATCTAGATCAAATTCTTGAACTACTGCCATCCAATTTCATCTTCTCTCCCCCATTATGTGTTGAGTGAATAGGGATCGGACCGTGGGGTTAGGCATGATTACTTTGGTGTGGTTCTTGAAGATGTAATACCCGAAGTGTTTTACTGCCTTATGTACTGCATAGGCATGTTTATCCATGAAAAGATAATTTAGTTAGGATACTTCAATATTACTACTCATGAATGACACTAGAGCCCTGTTGTTGTCATCATCCTTCTGAGTCAATACTACATCTAACAACTGGTCGGAGGCGAAATTATAAAGGAAGAAATCCCTATTGAAATCGAGACTTCGTAACATGGGGGCCTGGGATATAGCAGTTTTAATATTGCTTAAATCATCCTTTTGTTCATCATCCCACTTAAATTAGGCATCTTTGTGAATCATATTTTGTAAGGGTTTGATAGTTTTCGTGAAATCAAGAGTGAATTTCCTCACGAAATTGATTTTCTCGAGAAAAGACTACATAAATTTCTTGTTGTGAGGGAACGAGAGTTGAGCTATGGCCTTAATCCTTTATGGGTCTATGCGAATGCCTATTTGAGATATAATGTGCCCTAGCAACTTACCTTCCTCGACACTGAGAATAATTTTCTTGGGATTTAAGGATATACCGTATATCCTGCACCTTTCGAAAATATGAGTCAAGTGTTGGATGTGCTCTTCTTCTTTGAATACATAGTTATGTCGTCCAGATACACTACCACACACTTGTTGATTATTCCCCATAATTATACGTCCATGGCCCTTTGGAAGGTATCCCCTGTGTTGATTAACCCAAAATGCATGTGTTTATAAGTGAAGTTTCCCCACTTGGTTCGAAAGGTAGCTTTCAAATGACATTCCTCTGAAACCAGGAATTGGTTGTAACCTGAGAAACCGTCCAGTAGAGAGAAAATATCTGAGCCAGACATGGTATGCGGGGATTTTCTCCATTAGCAAGTAGGGTTCCTAAAATCTACACATAAGCGAATTTCTCCAGACTTTTTTCTCACAGGAACCATATTTGCTACCCATGCGAAATGCCTAACCTAGAAGATGATATTGGCATCTAAAAGTTTCTTTAATTCCTCATACATGAGAGGTTACAGGGATGGGTGATACTTTCAGGGATTCTATAGGAAGGGTTTCACCTCAGGTTTTAACGGTATAGTGTGTTGAATGATACAGGTGTCATAAGTTTTTAGATCTTGGTAGGACCATGCAAAGACATCTTGATATTGTCTGAACAGTTTGAGATAAGAATTTATTTCCTCTTTAGATATAGTCTTGCTGAGATTCACATTCTTTCGGTTTTTTGGGGTTGCGAGATTTATAGTTTCATGCAAGGGACATGATCTACTAGTCATTGCATTTTTAGCCCCCCCTAAATCATTCTTTCAGGTGAAATGGATTTTCCAAATTAGCTATCCCTTTCGGGATGGTGTGATATTTCGACCTGTCAATAGGTTGACCTATTCAAGGATCAATTTCTATCGATTGCTCCTAGAATACTTCATCGTCAATTGCCAAATCTTTGAAATTGTCCTGGTTAGTCAGGAAGTTTATGATCTATTCATATCCTTCAAAGACTTTTCAATTATAAATATTGTTAGGCACTGATGGTTTGTAGAGTAGTTCCACAGTGAATCGAGAGGCTTCATCATATTCTAGAGGTGACAGCCTTGAATCCACTGTGGCCAGGGAAATAACAAGGATATTATTTTCTATGTGGATCACGGTGATATTGAAAGCTTCAAAATGCTCTATTAACCTATGTACTTCATGTTGATAGTTCTTTAGGTGTGGGGAATTTAAATGTATAGTATTCATTACTTGTTTAACGATAATCTCCGAGTCTCTGAAAACTTCCAATTCTTTGACGTTTAAGTCTATGAATTTACTTAACCCTTGTACTAGAGATTCATACTCGATAGTGTTATTGGTGCATTCGAATTCTAATCTATAGGAAAGGAACTGACATTTTACTTTTGGATCTATGAGGATGCACCCTGCCCCTGATCCTTCCTGTGATTTAGATCCATCAAATTATATTGTCCACATTTGTGAGCGAAAGTTAATCGTTTCTTCCTTCTTATTACTTTCTTTCTCCCTTATCTCATTTCTCATGATTTCAAGCACAAGTTCTTGACAGAAGAGGGTTTCCTCTGTTGATATCGACGATTTATCTTGAAACACTATTTTAGAGTTTTGAGTGAGAAGGACATCAGATAAGAGAGGGGAAAAATTCCTGAAGTAGGAGTCGCAGGAATAATTGCCTAGCATGGGGAAATTTGTCGATGAGGGTTCGTTCAAGGTTTTTAAATCAATGAAAGTATGTTTCAATTACATTTCCCTATCAATCCTGATCATATTTTTGTATCCCTTTAGCAGTAGACAAAGGTGTGCCCATTTTGTACTAAAGTATCTGTTTAATTTATCATACCAATCTCGGCTTAATAACAATCCATAAGCTTCTGGGATATATACTACAATGATGTCAATCACTTGAACAAACTTAGGATGTGTCGCTATCCTAATAATTACATCTTTAAGTTCTTCCATGACTTTCACCTGGGTTCTGTCTAGTTGTATTACATGTTTATCACTCTTGAGAGGAACTACGTTTAGTTTTTTACACATAGACAAAGGCATAACATTGGAAGATTCTCTTGAATCGACCAAACAATTGTGGAGGTTTATGTTGAAAACTTCAAATGTTAAAACAAAAGGTGGGACAAAAGGTTTTCCCTTCTTATCTTCCGAAAATGTGTTTAGAGTTGGTTTATTCACCAGATCTATGGGGATTAGATTTATTTGTTGTTCATTACTTGTTGTGGGGTTTTCAACTGATCTCAAAGCCTGTAGAAGAAAATCATTTTGTTGTTGGATTCTACATATATCCATAACTAATATATTAACCTTCAACTTCTTCAGATCTTCAACTATGTTGTACTCCAGTTTGGGCGATTCTCATGTATGGATGCTAATAGGGTTCTTACGGGGAGAAAAAGATGCTTTTGGGTGATCAGGAGTTGACCTTTCCCCTGATGTTTGAGTGGTAGTAGGATCCTTTGAGATAAGAGGACCTTTACTTCTATTTTTCACAACCGAGATCTCTGTAGGTGGTTCTTGAACCTGAAATAGGTCGTCGGAAGGCATAACTAGGTCAGGATCCCATATCATCATGGTTTTATCTTCTGGTGGGTCAATCTCTTCCTGGTTAGCAAAATTCATAACCGAACTGCTTGGTTGTTCGGTTAGGAAAACCTCATTTAAAAACCAGTTTACCATCAAATTCATGGCATGCACCCATTGAGGGTAGTCTTTTTCAGAGTGGTTTTCCTGGTGATAAGTACAGAAGGAATCAGATGCGACATTCCCTAGATCGATATCCAATTTAGATGGGGGAGGTTCAATGGATTTGAACGACATGTTCCTTTTAAAGAAATGATTATAGGGCCTTTAGCCTTGGTTTCCTTCCCCTGTGTTTCTCTTCATGTCTATGATCTCGTTCGATAATTTCTTAACCATGCATTGTAGATCTTCTATGTCTCCACTACGCTCATTGGGAGTTTGTTCTACTTGTTTCCCTGACGGTCTAGTTAGAAGGAGTCCTCTCCTAGGAGGAGGTTGAACTTCTTTATTAACTAAAGAGACTTGGACTTCTTTACACTCTTTCATCTAGAATTCTATCATTTTATATTCTTCAAAATTCTCAGCTAAGGTTCATTTGGAAGCCCTCTTCACAAGCATGGAAATAGAAGCTGGGAGCACGTTAGTGTATACTTTGATTTGAAACTCTTGAGTTGGTTTGGATTCGGGATGGAATTTGTTTAAGCTGGCCATGAATATTTGATTGAAATATTTAACCTTGTGTTTCTAACTCATGGTGGAGGCGAACAACTCAGCCATCAGAGCTCCCGTTGTATTCTCTTCTGCAAATTTATCCAGAAAATATTTTTGAAACTTTGTCCAGCTAGTTATGGATCCTACAGGTAAGTTAAAATACCATGTGGAGGATGAGTTCTCAAAAGTGTGGGGGAACAACCTACAAACTATGTCTTCATGTTGGACGTTCATAAGCCTAATCGCTAGTATGAATTTTTTGATATGATCTTTAGGAAATCCTAAGATTTCGGGATCAAACTTAGGAAGTAACTTCTCTGGATGTCGGGGAATGTTATGGACTGGTCTCGGGAGGGCCAAAGTGTCTCTGGCCAACTAGGGTTGATTTTTCAGAGGTGGGTTCCCCCTTTCTTCATTATGGTCGTTGTTTCCTTCCATATCTTTAGACTCTCAGTTAAACTCCTCCTCTTCCGAAAAATCATCTGGTTCAGAGACATCGTCGACTAGCGTTTCGAGTATCAGATCAAGAGGATCTTGGATTTTGGTGATTGCGAAATCTATTAAGTCTTCTACCATGTGCACAAAAAAATCATCGAGAGTATTTACCACTGGCCTACTTATATTTTTTCTTCGATGAAGTATCAGAGTTAAGGACAATGCATCAATCTATTGGACGTATGCTCTTATGATACTTCTAAATTGATTTAATTCCTCATGAGGAAGAATTTAAGGTATTTCAAGGTGCAAAGATTCTTCCTCGGGCTAGGATGAGTTACTCGCTTTAGGAATACTCAGTGTGTGTGGGTTGTCTTGGTAATGACTAGCCATACATGTCGGCTGTTTTGAATCTATAGGTTGTTTGAAATACATGTAAAATATATATCCAACTATTCATTCTTAGCCCTCCTTCTAGTGCCAGTTCTATTGATGGGTCCTAAATCCCTTGATTCAACACTAGGAACCAAACCCACCACCGATGCCCATCTAGACTCTGCAACGTTTAATAGTGGAATGGTTCTCCAGATATTGCGATCCGACCAATTTATCGATGGGATTTATGTTTTCTTATGAAGGCTATTCCTTTAGTTTGGACTATCTCTTTTTGTATTTTCTCTTGGGTGGGACCGATATGAGATGTAAGCCGGTATAAACCAACTTGGAAAAAAAATTGGACTAAGTTCTAACTACTGGGGAAGAGGATGAACTTGGGATAACCCGCTGCTCAAGCATAAAAACGACAATTTTTTACCATATGCCTAGTACTAATACATTAACCATGTAAGCATCCAATTACCATCTAAGAAACTAATTACTAGAAAGAAAACACATATGTGATAAGACAATGGCAAGAAAAATAATTCACCTACTTAATCATCCATCACATAATAATACCACGATTCATATTCATCATTAAAGTAAAGAACAACAAAATATTGCACCAAATAACTTGAAAATAGATTAAATAGCTCTTACTCATTACAACATCATTTATGAAATGAGATAGGAAATAGTTCTTCTCCACGTCCAATCACGTGCATTTGATGAAAATAAATTGTCTCTCCTCCAAAAGGAATACTCAATTAAAGGAAGATTTAAAATAATTCTTAACAACCAGAAAGAAAGAGTTCTTGCAACAATCATCGACCCTTAACTAATTGGTCGATGCTCTTATTTATAATGTAAATTTAACTAAAAATAACGGATAAGTGTAGTTTAAGCACAACAAAACTCGCCACGTGGCGTTCTCTCCTAACATTTTTCCAACAGTCATCTCAGGATATCCCTTCGAAAGTGTGACTTTTATCATTCTCCAACCAACTGATAAAAAGCTCCTCACAGGTTTGGGCCCATGGAAATATATGTTGTTCCATTGGAGCCATGTAAATTCTTCTGACCTCCACCGCATGCACTTTTTATATCACCAGACTAGTGTTTAACTATTGAAGCACAGTCTAGACTCTAATCATATCTTCCATAAATCGTTGCACTAGTCCTGGCGATGTGTTGGTCACCTTTGCTATCTCTTTGGCCCATAATGAATCTTTCTTCGTATGTGATTCGACTATGTCGTACAAGTCTAAGAAGTCATCGGGGGTGCCAAAATATGGGAGTCCGATATCCTTCATCACCTGTTGATATTCAGATTTGATTTAACTCGGATTTCTTGGTGAAGTTATGGAGCCTATTTTTATCGATAGTCGGAGGGATCTTTCCTGCCAATTGGAATTAAAATTGTTTAGAAATTCCTTACAGAACAATACTTGGAAAAATATATTAAAAGCATAAACGGGAAGAAAACAGACTGATGCATACCTGCAAATCTAGCTAGGTCTAGTTGTTTGATACTTATGCAATCTTTGCAACCTTTCGGGTTACCTGAACCATCTCTGTTAGTGCCGCCATTTTTCTTCAGTTAGGGTGGGTTAGATTCGGATGTCATAGCATGATAGATTAGGTACGAAAAACATGAGAGTCAAAATCACGCCAGTGGCTAGTTGGCCCTTGGGGTCGGGAAAGGATGTCAAAGTCGAACATGTGCCAAAAGTAATAGTATGTTCTAAAAGGATCAGATACTGTCATAAGAGAAGTCGTTAAATTCTTTAGGTCAAGGTAGGTTTCTCAAAAAAAAGTCTCATCAACAAGTGCATCAACCATCATTATCTTATTATGGAGTATTATAACCCTAAATTGCACCACACATGCTTACCTGGCATCAAGCCAACTAATATCCCTTCTTTGCCAAAGCACTACTGAAAAACTCTTTGAAAATCCTCTTTTATAAAGGCCCACGCGTTCTAATCCATTACTGGACGTGTGTACACACTGGCTGACCCAAAATAGCTCGCGTGGATCGACAAAAGCACGAAAAAATGAAAGTTGCTGACAGAACAAAAAGATATGGGTGAGTTAACTGAAACTCCCAACCATGCATGGCCGAGGGTTCGTCCAAATACCTAGCTCCTTCTAGCCTATATAAGAAGGGGTAGGGGTCCCATTTGGAGGGAGGAAAAATATAGTAAAGAAACTCTGCCCATTTACGTATTCCCATTGTCCCAACCATTTAGCCTTTTCTTGTGCCAAAAGAGATTCAAAGCAAAGCAGTTGGAGGACAGAAGAAGAGGAGCCCAGGATTAGGTTCGAGGAGCAATGGCCGGTCTCAACTTTTGTAGGATGACTCATTCAAAGTAATAAAGAAAATGATTTTCCTGTCCCAATTCATGAACTATTTATAGTTTGATCAATATATGTTTGGATTTCTACCCCATTAGTATATAAGTAGTATGCATGCATAGTTGTTGCTTGTCTTGGATGTAGGTCAGCTTTGGAAGGAGTATTGTGAACAAGTAATCAAGCACAACGAAGGATCGACATCAAACGCTAGAAACAAGGTAGGTTGATCTTTCCATGCATTTACTAAGAAAAGGGGATTTAAATCTAGGGATGAAGGTAGAAAATAATTTCTCTTTGGTCATATCTGCATGCAAAGTCTAAACTCTATTTGCTAGTCCGTAGGGAGATTTTCCCAACAACAGAAATTTTACATTCAGTAAAAGTTTTGTTTCCAGTTTTTTTTCATTTTTTTTCTCTCGTCTGTTACACATCACCAGTTTCACCCTCATACCCCTTGATGTAAGAAAAATCCATAAAAGTAATGCTAAATTTAAAATCTACTAGACTTTTATGTTTGTAGGGTTCACCGACTAGCTCAGGACTAGGGCCTTGGATTAGGTTGGAGAGGAAACTCTTCAATGCCATTTAAAATCAAACATTGGAGTTTGAGATAAGGAGTGTCTAAGTCCACTGTTGTGAAATTTATCTGGGACTCCCCTCTAACACAGGGGATAAACACAAGGTCATGTGCGGAAAGGTAGCGGAGATAACCCCTCCAAAGTTGGACCAATCGTAGTGGAGAACACATATAGAGGGATTGTTTTGGGATTCCGTCATTTGCATTTTCCATAGGGCTTCGTATTTCTCGAATCCATTCAAGGTCCTCATTTGTCTTCCGAAACATTTGCTCTCGATACGCTTGACAGGTTTCGGGCTCGATACCCTGCTCATTGTGGTCTACCCGACTTTCGACTGTACCCATCTGGTGACTATTCGCGCGCTGGCAACCTAGTTGCCAATATTTTTAGGGACATACACAAGTCACTGTGGGGGTATACCGCGGTACCTAAGAAAGACATCGGGCCAAGATTTGCAGAGTATACCCGGAGGGTGCTTCCATATTCAAGTTGCACTTGCACCAATAAGTTGCTCTAGTGTTGGTTGTTGTAACTGTTCTTCCAATTAATTTAGTGTTTGCTTGTCTTATCTCCTAGGGACTTTTTTTAGTGTGTGTTACTTTTGAACATTTAGAATACCTTAGAGTTTCTTGGATATTATCACATAGTGGAGGATCTCGAGCTCCACTGGTCACAAAGGCTTCTTGGCCTGTCGCCGATTACACTGGAGCCACCCCCGCCACCATTAAGGCGAAAGCTAGACCAACAAGGGCCTTTTGAAGCGACTAGGTTACAAACCATTGTGCCCGAACAACCCCCGGAGGAATCGACCATTTTGGACCTTGAAGAAACTGCTCTTGGCTCAGTTGAAACCCCAACCACTGATTTCTTGGCACCTTTCATTGTACCAATTCAATTTTATGAGCACCAGACAGTATCGCACATAGCAGTGGAAACAAATGTTGTTACTCCTTTCTAGGAATTCTTCAATTCCCACCACGGTTGTCACCATAGGAGAGATTTCATCTCCTAATCCACTGTCATTAGTCCGAGCCACCATGGTCTCGACCGCAACTACTTCGCATAGTGGTTTGATCCCATCTTTGGTGGCAGCCACAACCCCTTTCACACCAAGTGCAACAGGCCCTCTGTTCTCATAGGGGATTCCTAGTTCAGGTACAAGTCCTATACTTTCCTACTCCACTTTACAAACTTTGGGTTTGGGGGCAGGGAGCTCTATTGCTCATCTGCAAGGTCACATAGGGGGCACTCCTTCTCCCTTTAACACTTTCCCTTATGGAGGAGGTCATATCCCTCCTTCGTCCCCTTCACTCGGTGGCTCGCATCAGTAATCCGCCGGGCAACCTACACACAATAGTTTATTTGGAGCAGGGAGTCAAGGACCACCTTCACATAGTATGCCGGTAAGTTTGACACCATTTTATTTGAACAAAACATTTGGTAACAACACCTTCTCGTCAACCACTTTCCCGACTGGGGGCAACCCCATTTTTTTACAATCTACTCCTGTGCAGGGTACTACTCCTACACAGGGGGCA